>JAADXF010000124.1:0-41774 GCA_023337575.1 Pythium chondricola
TCCTGTGGCATGTGCTGCTTGAACGCCTCGATCAATGCGGTCGAGTGGAAGAGAGCGTCGAGCTCCGGGACGCGCTTGCGGATGCTGGCGTCGTGGAGATCCACCTCGTAGATGTTTGGCTTGACGAACTGGAAGACTTGCTGCGAGTTGTTCTGCGTGAGTGCAAACTGCGTCTTGTTGGGTGCGAAGAGCTCCTGCTCGTGGAGCCATTTCATCTCGTCCAGCAGGGCGGTCGCCCAGCCTCGGCCAAAGCAATCATCGATGACGACATAGCCTTGCTCCTGCAGCTGTGCGCATGCCTTCGCGGTGATCTTGCTGCGCAGGCGCGCGTCATCGCGCGTGAACGGTAGCGAGTACGTGCCTGGGAACGTCGCCATACTCTCCTCTGCGCTTGGTTGTCGCTGCCGTGCTTTTGCGTCCACTCCACATGAATGGGGGATTGTAATTTAGAGAAATACTGAGGTCATATACGTATGTATATAATTACGAAATTAGACTCGAACAGCTTGCAAATTACTAATCATGAAAGGTCGTGACGTGCATGGGATCAAGACTTGGCGGAAGGTTCGACGCATGCAGCATTCTGGCCAGCTCTGCATGCACAGACTCTCCTGAAACCATAGCAAGTCATCAAGATGCAGCAACTGCCGAGTGGCTGCTGCAGTGACGCAGACGCCATGTTGGTTCTGTGAACAGTGCGGGGTCGTGAGCCGAAGCACTGACCGAGGCGTTGCAGACAGCCAGTTCGCGCTTTTCTCAATAGCCTCGAGAGGCGAGAACTCGTGATGATCTGAGTGGAAGCCTAGGAGATAAAGGTTGGCGACTTATCGACCGCTGCGTCCATTGCGAAACTCGCTATCCACGCCGCAAGAACCTCTTCGCGTCGGGATACTTCTAGTACTCTTGACGTCTGTGCCTACACACGTACCTAGCCGCCTCTGCTCGCGATGCTCAAGTCCTTCTTCAAGATCACTGCCCTTTTGGCAGTACTGGTGTCTATCTCGAATGCCACCACCGAAGTGAGCGAAGCCGTCGACTTTGCCAGCATGTGTGGCCTCGTGACCGGCGATAACTCGATCGTCAACTTCCAGTTCGGTGGCGGTTCCAACATGGTCTCGGACGGTGACATCGTGACTGCGACACTCACGCTCAACGACGACTACCACGACAACCCTCCCCTCACGGTGGGCATCAATGCGCCGGGCATCAACTGTGGCCGCACAACCTTCGAGTTTGACCGCGACGACCCGTCCACGTTTGAGCAGGACGTCACGTGTCGTACCGACAGCGGCGTCGTCGCCAGCAACCGTGACGGCGCAATGGTCGACATTGCGATGATCTTCAACTACGATTTCGCCTCAGCCGATGCTTCCATGCTCCAGATCCTGCAGAAGATCTGCCGCAAGATGCTGTTCAAGCGGAAGGTGGGCAACTGCGGTCACGGTGGCGGCTGGGGGGACCCGCACCTCACGACACTCGACCGTGTCAACTACGACTTCCAAATGCCTGGCGTCTTCCGCCTCTTTGAGTCACGCAACCTGCTCGTCCAGGTCTTCCAGGAGAAGTGTGCGCCAGTGGCCTCGCGAGGGCACGCCGCGCCAAGCTGCTACCGTGGACTGGCGATCGCGTACGCTGGCTCGGTGGCCAAGCTCTTTATCCAGAACCGTCGCATTGAAGTAGGCAAGGGCACCAGCAGTCTCGACTGGCTGTCAGTGGAACGACTCAAAGGACACACCGACGGATACCGTATCTTTATCCAGGCTGACTACGCAACGTACGTCGACGTGACACTGGCCACATGGGGCAGTGGCTACGAGTACCTCAACATCGCGCTGCAGGCGTCGCCGTACTTCAAGGACCCGAGCGTGCATGGCTTGTTGGGCAACTGGAACGGTTCGCCCCGAGATGACATCCGAGACAACACCCACCTCGCGCAGCTCCACGGCTTCCCACTGACTGATAACCTGTTCACTTGCGTTGGTACGGACTGCACCAAGTTCGTCTCGCCAGCCAGTATCAAGGATGAGATGGCGAGGGCACTGCCAAACGGCCAGGCCCTCCTCCACCAGGGCTACACGGTGGTGGACCCCGTGACGATTCTTCTTCGCGCATTCACACCGGCGCTCGTGCCAATCGTACCGCCGCGTGCCTTACGCGGCATGGGCGATGGCTCAGCTGCAGCTGGTCCATCGCTTGAGGCGCCAGCGAACGAGACGATTACGCTGCCACCGAGTGCAATAGAAGCAGAGGGGGCCAAGTCCCACGTCGACGTGGTCGCGCGTGCCCACACGCTGTGCAACCAGGTCATGGACCAGGTGCCCGTCTGCAAAAAGTATGTTCCCAACACGGCGTTCTACGTGGACAACCTGTGCATCATGGACTCGGTACTACTGGACGATCTCAAGGTCGTGGACAACACCAAGATCGCGTACTTGCGGGAGTGTCGCCGTGAACTGGACAGCCGCATTGAAGGCAACTCGACCACTGTGGCCGAGATGAAGAAGATGCTCGACGACCGTGCAATGCTCGAGTTTGGCGACCTCAAGGCCTGCCCACTGGAGTGCTCTGGCCAGGGCACCTGTCTGGCGTCTGGCTGCGAGTGCAACGACGGCTTCACGGGCATTGGCTGTGAGATCGCTATGTGGGAGTGAGCGAGTCTCCAAGGAAGAGATGGCGAGCGACTGTCGTAGTGTATTGCATTTCGCTTTCGTGATTTTGGATTTTGCGCTGTGATAATCACGGTGGCGTTTGAACAACTTGAATGGATTGGATCTACATGGATATCTAGACGGCTACATTCGCGGTGCTAGTTACGGGAAGCGGGGACACACTGGGAGTACCACGGGTTCACGTACTCGCACACAGAGCCCTGGACGCAGTCCGTGAGACCGACAAAGCCTACCCCACCGCACTGGTCCCATCGCCATGCTTTCATCGGCTCGTGCCGCGGGATGCACTGGAAGAAGAAGTCGTGTAACTCATTGCAATAGTAGCCAGCGACGCAAGCCAAGTGGAGCGTGCCTGACTGGCCATCGAGGTCGTCGCCATAAGCCGAGTAGTCAAACTCTTTGCCGCCACACTGCTTCCACGCAGGGACTTGCTTGCTCTGGGTGCCAACTAGACTCACTGTAGGTGCAGTGGTTGGAGAGTCCGTCTGCGGTGGAGAAGTGCTCGAGTTGTCTGATGCTGGAGCTCCTGTAGGTGGCAATGGCGGTGTATCGGATGACGAAGGCGATGGTGTATCAGACTCAGTAGGCGCTTCACTGGTGGTCGATACTTGGACTGATGGTACCGGTTCTAACGACGGCAACACGTCGCTTGCTGGCGGTGCCGTCACCAAAAGTACCGGGGACTCTGTTGGCGGAGGCAGTGGCTCCGTGCTTGGCTCAAGCGTTGGCGACGGGTCAGACGGCGGCAGAGTGGGCAGGGCTGTTGGAGGGGAGTCAGTCGACAGCTCGTCCTGTGCTGTCGGTGGAGATGAATCATTTGGCTGTTCGGTGGCGGGTGTCGAAGGCTCCGACGAAGGCGTGTCGGACTCAGCGGTGGGTCCCGGCGACATTGTGGGGACAGAGGGTACCGAAGTAGGTGCTTCACCTTCGGCGAAGGGAGGCTGGTCACTCGGAGTCTCAGAATATACTGTGTCTGAAGGCGCTTCGCTTGGTGCTGGCGTATCCACTGAGCTGCTAGTGTCCTCTCCAAGTGCAGTCGCCGTGGATGATGAGCCCTCTGAGAGCGGATCTGGATTCTCCTGTGGCGGCGGTTGTGTGGTTGGTTCTGCCGTGGTCGGTGGTTCAAGCGTCGCTAAAATTGCCGTTGGAAGGCATTGGGAATAGGTTGGTGTGCGGACGACGCATGTCCAGTTGGTGATGCACTTGGTCGACCCAGTGTACTTGTCTCCTCCACACTGGTCAAACGGACCGACCGAGGAGCCCCACATACTCTTACGGGTAAATGTACCGTGGATGAGCTCCATCGCACGAGCGGAAGTGAACGCTCGTCCTTCTTCCGTGTCAAAGTATGACACTGTGCGCTTGTCTGGCGCAGCTGCAGCAATCACTGGGAGGAGGAACAACGGGGCGTAGACGCGCATCGTGCAATGGTAGAGGTCGTGGTGGGCGCGCAGGTAATGGAGGTATCTGATGGACTGAGCAGCAGGAGTCAGAATGAGCTGTCGCTGCCAATGGCAGCGCGCCGTTCGCAAAACGGCTTTGGTGTTTTGGGCGTTTCAAAACCAGCGCACTTTCTTTAGATGGCTACACTCATTTGTACTATGTCCGCCCGAATAGAAGCGCGTTATTCTTGGATGGAACAATCACTCTAAACAAAATGACCATCACTCTGATTTCACCTCGGAAAGAAGGTTTATTCACTTTTCCTTCTCCTTCCCTCTGGAAGTTTTTCACTGAGCTGCCGACATATGCTCGCAGTCGGTAACCCATCGATTACTACAGTACGAGTCTCTTGTGAAGCACCATGGCGGAAGGAAGCAAAGCGCGCGAGGTCAAGGTCGTGCTGCTGGGCGACACAGGCGTCGGCAAGTCGTCGCTCGTGCTGCGCTTCGTCACCAACAATTTTCGACCCTACTCGGAATCTACGATCGGCGCGTCGTTCATGTCCAAGATGATCGTCGTGAATGACACACCGATCAAGTACCAGATCTGGGATACCGCCGGTCAGGAAAAGGTAGGTTATGCCTCGTTCCAATGGTGCTGTGTGGAACCATGCTGAGTGTGCGATGGATGGAATTGATGCAACAGTACCACAGCCTCGCGCCGATGTACTACCGTGGCGCCGCCGCCGCGATCGTCGTGTACGATATCACCCGCAAGGTATTAATATTGTCTTCTACGTGGAGATGGCTGTACCGTACCGTACTGCGAGTATACTGATGCATCGATTGATTTTGCATACAGCAATCGCTCCAGACGTTGAAGAACTGGGTCAAGGAGTTGAAGCAGCTTGGGCCGGACAACATCGTCATCGCCATCGCTGGCAACAAGAGCGACTTGGAGGAGAAACGGGTGCGTGTGTGAATCGCGTCCTAGATCAGTGGATTGCTCTGATGCATGTTTGGATTGACCACAGGAAGTACCAGCGTCCCAAGCAAGAGCATACGCGGAAGAGATCGGCGCGCTGTTCATCGAGACAAGTGCCAAGGAGGACACCAATGTCTCGGACCTGTTCATTCAGATCAGCCAGGCGCTGCCGACCGCTGCCACCGAGAGCAACGCACTACCGGAGATTGTGGACCCGTACGGCGGAGGCAAGAAGAAGGGCGGTTGCTGCTAGACCCGATACATGTTCCCCCCCACCGATTCTGCGTGTGTGTTGAACACCTCTCATTCCATCCTGATAAAGACGTTGAATTCCAAACCCCCAAAGCGACCGCAATGAAGAGGCAATGATGTAGTAGTACAGATATAAAGGTGGTCTGTATGATTGTCGTATCGCCATCACCAGTCGCGCACCTGCCGCTGCGCGTCGCGCTCGTCGTCGCGCTTGCGGTTGTCCACCTTGCTCTTCTTGTAGCACTGTGCCATAACCACCTTGATCCAACCAGTGTTGCCGACCTCGACACGCACAGGCAGCTACACACAGTCACGCTATAAGCAATCGGCGTGTGTGGCCTACTTCAGACATCATCCTTACCAAGAGCGCGTTCGGGTCTTTGAGAAAGGCCTGCATCTTCTTGATCTCGTTCTTGTTTGCCAGTAGCTTGCGCTCTCGCCGCGGGTCAGGACGTCCAATCAAACCGTTGCGCCACACTGTGCAAATCACGACGTTGAGTGGTGGATCTATACAGTACTGTGTCAGAGGTGAATACGAGATCAGTATTAATACCTGGGATATGCATGTTGTGCAGGTACAGTTCGTCCTTGTAGATTTCGCCAAAGGCAGCAGATATGTCGGCGTTGCGGTTGCGCAGCGACTTGACCTCGGACGGCTGCAGTACCATGCCGCAGTTCCATTCCTTGTCCACCTCGTAGCCTTTGCGCTGGAAGGTATGGTTCCGGACGAGCGGTTTGATCGGGTAGTCCCGCAAACCCCGACTGAATATGAGCCATGGTGTCTGTGGCTGCTGCTGAGCGGTCCGTTCAACGCTGCAATGCACCAGTGGATGTGCGCAGGGCCATCGGAGTGCACGTGGAACTCGTCGCAGCATCATCGCATTCACTTTGATTCAGGAACGGATTCCCTCTCACTTTAGTGCCAGTAGTGGCATTCATGGCTCGGTTTTTACGAATTCTGTAAAGCAACATGATTGGCTGAAACACACGTAATTACGCTCATCAGCAACGGTTGGCGCCGAAAATGGCCTGTCATGCATCTTGCTCCTGTCATTGTCATTTTCAGATCAGCAGACGCGGATCTATTCCTACAATGCGCCGCACTGTACTTGACTGCACTTAAAAGCCTACATGCGATCGCCCGATGACTGCCATTATCTCTAGAATTACACTGACTCTTGACTGAGGAGAAGTATCCTAAATGAGGGCTCGCACATCACAATACTAGCGTATGAAATAGAGAACACATCTCGTATCAAATCGTCGGGAGTGTATGGTATGGTACAACAAGGTTGTTCCAGCCGTGAGCGGCCTCTAAATACTAAATACCGCGATACGTGGTGCTGTTAGCTCGTCGTGGGCTTGACGTTCCATGCGCAGGACGATAGCCCGATAGCGAACGCCTGCACGGGTGCCAATGGATAGCGAAAGTCCAGCGCAAACTTGGACTTGGAGAACTTGCCAAACTGCATCATGACGCGGTTGTTCGCGTTTGGGTCTGCGGGCGCCGCCGTCTCGATGCGCGCCGCCGGCCCAATCACGGGCTCGTCCTCGATCATCAGCATAAAGTTCTTGGCGGATGCCTCGCGAATGCGACCGCCGTGGAACTTGAGCATGAGGCTGTTGACCTCGGGGCACCACACGGGCAGCTTGCTGCCGATCTTGATGCGATCGCCCGTCGGCATGTCGAACTGGAACTTGTGCTGGCGGTTATGTGGGGACGGCGACGTCACGAGCTCGCGCTTGGGAGCGCCACGCGGCGTGCCACCTGAAGGCGTGATGGCACGACTGACACGAGGGCACCAGACCACACGCGAGCGTCGGTCTTCCATCACGGCGGGGATGATCACCGAGAAGCAGCGCATCTCGGAGCCCACCACGCCGGCGGCCTTGGTGAAGTGAGAGATGTCGGCGAGCAGCTGTCGGTCGGCGCCCTCGGTGGTTGCGTTGGCGTCCTCGTGTGTGTTGTCACACGAGAACGTGCTGAAGCTCATATCGCAGCCTTCACAACCGCAGTTGTAGAGCTTGAAATTGTTGTCGGTGGTCTTGCGCAGCACCGCGCAGTAGTGGCCGGTCGGCTCTTCGCCCTCGGTGTCCGGGAAGTGCTCGTACTGCGAGATGTAGAAGTTACCGCCGACCTGCTTGGCACTGAGGAGGAACTGGTCGTTGTTCCAGTACATCTTGTACTGGGTCTTGTTGGTGCGCTCAACCGTCGAGTATGTCCACGACTTGGACTGCGTCGGACTGAGACACTCTTCGGCAATGTACTCACGCGCGTGGCCACTCTCGAGCATGTCCATGTCTTGGAACTGCTCCTTGCGGATCGTGGTGCCCCAGCTCTCACCCGCCGATCCACTCGCCTCGGCCTTGCCCTCGGCCGGGGCGAGTCGGTCGGTGATGAGCTTGGTGGCCTTCTCCAGGAAGGCGAACGGACTGCCCGTCGTGTCCATGGCACCGGTAGAGCTTGGCGCCTGCGCGCCATTGCCCGTCTTGGAGAAATCGGTGTTGATGTGGAGGTTGCGGCGCAGTGTGTCCGCCATGGTGACTTCGCTGAAGCTCGGATCTGTCGCGACACGGACTGCGGTTGATCTCTTAACTCTTGATCGAATCGGAAGTGAGGGCGCAGTGGACACAGCGTCCAGCAGGACCACTCGTAGACTGCTAGGCTGCTCCTGTGAGCTGGCTGAGCTTGACTTTGTTACCCCTGTGACTAGCGGCCTTATCCGTTGGGCAATTGCCAAGAATACTCTGGGTACTAGCATCTGATCTCCCCATCACGGGGGCAGTAGCCCAATAGACGTGTTTTGCTCTAATAAAAATAATATGACCTGCAACTCAGCTGGCCACGTGCCTCTGTCCTGTGCGTCTCGAGTTCTCGTTAAACATACAGTATCCACGAAAAGCACAGTTGTTGTCGCTATTCTTATCGCATAAGACACGAAATACGCAACCGTGATCGACGTTGAAGATCACATCGACGCGCAGTGCAGTAGCTTGTCTGGCGTGGACTACACGAGGCAGCCGCAACAGCGCATGCAACGATCGCGGAGGTCAGCGATCGATGTTAGCGCTGATCTCTCCATTGCCTTTCCTTTCCAACTTCAAGTGAAGCCATTTGTTCACATCTCTACTGTATTACGTTAGTTTATTGTTTCAAAACACGTTGGAAACCTTCAATGTTTACCACAAGCCGATCCGGACATGTCTGTTGTTCGATGACCACAGCACCATGAGCAATGGCGCGCGTGCGTCGTCGGCCGCCTCCGTGGGCCGTGCGATTGCCTTCTCGCCGTCGCGCAGCGCGGTGAACGCAGAAGCAGACACGGAGATCATGGGCCTGCTCATGGACGAGCCGCTCGCGGCGGCGCAGCTCTCTCACTCGCAGATAATCGAGCGCCAAGCCGAGACCATTGCGCAGCTCGAACGGCAAGTAGCCAGAGGCAAAGAGTACAAGACGCTGACAAAAGTCAAGCTGAAAGAGGCAGCGCAGCGCCTCAAGGACTACCGCGAACGCGTGGAGCGGCTGATGGTAGAGGTGGAGACTGCCAAGCAGGAGATCAAGAAGCTGGAGACAGAGAAGAAGAAGGCGATGACACAGGCACAGACCGCGAAGAACCAACTCGCGGCCGCCGACGCCAAAGCCGCCAAGGCGATTCTAGCAGCAGAGGAGAAGGCGCGCGCACTCCTGAAACGGTCGGCGCCAACACGGACCATCGCTGTGCAGACCGACGCTGTACCAGCGACTGATATTCCAACAAGAAAAGATGGTGTGGGTACTACTAGTAGTAACAAGCGGACGAGAACGGAAGCGCTACTGCCAGTGGAAGCCACGGAGGGGAAGAAGCCAAAGGTGGCGAGTAGCAAGATCGACCAGCTGAAGGTACAGGGCGCGCCATCCAAGGCGATGGATGCGATCGCCGCAGCGATTGATGCCGAGCTCGAGTTGTGTGACGATGATGATGATGACGATGGAGATGGAGGAGAGAAGAAAACCAACACACCGACAACAAGCACGTCGACACCAGAAGTTGGTGGTCTGATAGAGTTCAGTTCGTCGGCGATTCGACGGGACGATGCCATCTCCAAGGCCATCGACGATGAGCTCGACTTTAGCAGCAGCAGCAGCAGCTCGGACAACAGCAGCAGCGACGAAGAGGAAGAGGCGGATTGCAAGTCGAGTACGACTGGCGTAGTGCCAACGACAGTGTCCGTGGATGTGGATGCGATGAGTGCTGCCATTGATGCAGAGCTGGTATCCAGTTCAGACGAGGAAGGAGACGAGCAGACAGCAGTACCAGAGAAGGACACCACGGTGAATGATCGTGACTTGTCCGAGGTACCGGCAGCCATAAACAAAGGCGATGGACCAGGTGCAACAGGTGCAAATGAGTCGCGAGGCTTCGTCGTTGCCACTGCAGGTGACGCTGTCGCTGCTGCTATTGACGTGGAACTCTTGAGCCCGGACGAAGATGAAGCGTGCGATGGACTAGATCGTGGTGAAGACTTGATGACGGAGGTTGCAGAGGCTGAGAATTCTCCGTCGCCAACACAGAAGCTCATGGAGGAGACCGGTGTTGTGGATACTGTCAGCACGTGCTCGTGCTTGGTGGTGGAGTCGCCTGCACGTCTCGTCCCAAGCACAACGCTCCCTCCATCACCGACAGCACCAAGGCCGCTATCGGCTGCAACCAGTGTACCTCGTCCCGCTGGCGGCGACAAGAGAACCGATCCAACACGTCTCCCTCCAGTCAACCAGGCCCAACCTCAGCCCAAGGCTCCCACCAAGGTTTTCGTTCTGCTCAAGGCTGCTCTGGTTGAGCACATCGAGCAAGTCGACGCTCCGTACGTTGCAAGAACACTCGGCGCGCTGATCAAGCAAGTTTCCTTCCTATTGAAGGCAGCAGGTGCATCTCGAAGCCACCCTCTCCAGTCACCATTGGAAACGATCATGGGTGTCACCAATCTGTGCCAAATGGTGGTGGATGAGTATCGCTACCGCAAAGTGGACGGCGATCTCTTGCTTGACGGCATCGTGCGAGTGTACCGCACGCCTCGCTCTCGCCACCAAGTTGACTGGAGTGTCATTGTTCTCGCGCAGCTCTTCCGCATCGTTCTCTTCCGGTTCCATAGGATCGCTGTTGATCGTGCTGATGACCACCACCAGTCCCTGCCACCAGAGGAAAAATCAGTCGATGTTCTTCGCGATCTTCAGAAGTTGCGAGACCTAGCAGTTATGGGGGGACTCAACAACCCTGTAGGGTTTGACGACGTCCCGAAGACGGCCAGCAGTGCAGTCACAGCCATGGTCGCAGCCGCCGGAGTGTCAAGCCACATGCCCCCCGTCAGCCACGATAAAGCGCTACTCGCTCACGTTTGTGCACTCCACGTTGAGCTGTGCAAACGCGTCGGCCGCACCGATATCTCCCGCGCTCTGCTGCTCGATGTGCTCAAGCACCACGCCAACATCAAGGGACTCTACTGCATTCGAGGCATGGTGCGCATTGACTCTCGACTCCTCCGCAAAGAATGGGACTCGCGCGGCAATGAAGTGCTCTCGGCAGCGCGTCAGACCATCGTGGAGGAGCTTATCTCCATCTCGAGTACTTCGGCGGCCAAGCAAGAGCTCATCTTGGACGAGACGGCGACGATCATGTTGACTCGCATCGCAGAAGCCATTGACGAGCCACATATCGCAGACATACCGCCACGGGACCCTTCCTCGTTCGCCAAGCACTTCTGGCGTGACTACGTCGAACCATGCATCCTGTTGAAGACAACTGCGCACCAGGTCGACGATGTGGCCATCGCTCTCGAGCTGCTGGCCACGATTCACAGAGACGCGTACATGACGAGACACTTTCCACTTGATCTGTTCAAGGCCAAGTGGATGGACTGTCGTATTGACCAGGAAGACGGGATGGTGGAGATGGACACTGCTGACGTCGAGCCCGCCCAGCTTCGTCGCCAACGCCAAGTCATACTGAAGCTCGTTGGTGCCATAGGACGCGGCGTCCTGCGATCCAAGGCTGCAGCAAGTGGCTCCCTTATCGCCGACATCTTCCAGTGGTTTCGGCAAGTGTGGGGGTACACGTTTGGGGACCAGCCATTGTTTTCAACCGTGATCGGTGTCGTCGTCGATTTGATGGTCGGCGTGTCGCCAGCCGTGCGAGGCGAGTGGCTCCCTGGGCTTCTGTGTGCGTTGCCACGAGAGAGACTCGAGTGTCTGTTGCCACCAACGCTTCGCCAGCTTCGAATGCTCGTGGGTGCTGGCCGTTCCGTCGCATCGTAGAGCTGTCGTCCTTGCTCAAGAATCGACCCTCATGTTCGTCAACTCGCGAGGCAACCCCCATCTCCGTGGCCAATGAGAGCTTAGCAATCCACAAGGACACGACCATCGTCCAAGCGATTGCACACCGACCAGCAACAGCCACCGAGCAGTATCAAGTGTGACGCCTCCGCTCCATGCTGTCGTGGTTCAACATTTTCCTACCAGGTACAGTTGTACAGGTAAGGCGGTGTCCAGCCTCTCGCATTAACTTAACTCAGTGTAGACTCCCTCGCGCCAGTGACAGTCACCATCCCGCGGCAGCTGGTTCTCGGGAACTCTGGATCCAGTGTGACCAGCAGCTCCTCGTCATGCCAGACTCGGACTCGAAACGCGGCTCACGGTCATTCTTCTCCCAGCGTCGCGAAGTGGTTCCTACCCGGTGGACGCAAGAGACACAAGCGATTTCCCAACTCTATCATCATGGGCAGCGACGACCGCACGTGGCGATGGTCCTTCGCATCGCTCTCGCCGCGAGAGTACATGCAGCGCGTGCTGCTCATCCTGGCCGTGTTTGTCATGCTAGTGGGCGACTTCTTCCTCTACCAACAGTACGTTTGTGTGCGACGGACGGATACAAACAGCAATGGACTCACACTGCTACCATTGTACAGAGTGATTCTACCCAGTTGGTCGGTACTGCGGCACCTTATTGACAGCGGGACGCACTTCGCGGTGGCGTTTTGTGCGTGGGGCATTTTCCTGTGCTTTAGCCACGACGAGCGCATCCCGTCGGCCACGAATGACAGCACGCCGCTACCAGTGCTGGACGAGTCAGCCAGTCGTGAATCCACCACGGTCCCAGGTATCAAAGAGTGGAAGGCGTTCCTACTCAGTTGTCTACTGGCCGGTGTCACTGCTGCGCTGCTCGATGTGGACCACTTCATCGCGGCGGGTGCGCTGAGTATCGGCGGTGCCACGCATCTGGAAGGACGACCCTTTGGCCACTCGGTCACGTTCGTGATCGCGGTGGTGTTCGCGACGTGGCTCTTCAGCAAGCTGCGTGGCGCCTCGAAATGGCGACGTATCCACCGCATCAGTTTCGTGCTCGTCACACTGATGAGCCACCAGATTCGTGACGCCAATCGCCACGGTCTCTGGTTCTGGCCCATCGGCTCCACGCCCGGGATCTTCTACTTGGTCTACGTGTTCATGGAGCTCGCGCTGCCCATTGTACTGGCCCGGTGGCAAGTGACGGAAGGCAAGCATGGTGATGATGACAGCGACGGCACGCGAAATTCCGACGCGCCCGAGCCAGCAAGTAACCGAGACCAAGACGAACCGGTTGGCGTCACGCAGCGGCAGGAGCACGTGACCCCTGCCCAGCCGCAGCTCTTCTAAGTGGCCCATGGAGTGAGTCCGACGTAGTATTTACCAGTGAGCTGGCGCAGTTTTGACAGTCGTCGTTTGCCACCTACTTCGTAGACAAGATAATCGTTTTAGCTTAAACCGTGTATCGCCAGATAATCGTGTTTATCCGTCACATAAACAGTTTTCGAAAGTCCTCGTTGGATTTCGGCACCACGGGTTCTGCGTCGCCCTTCTTCTCGTCTGCATTGGCATTTGACGTGGCCACGAGCTTCTTCCGCACCGTGCGAGGCATCAGACTCGCTGGTTTCGCCACAGGGGGCTTCCTCATCACTGCTGGCGGCGCTGCCTTAGCCTTGGCATCCGGCCTCGTCTTGGTCTTGCCCTGGGTCTTCTCCTGTTTTGCGAGTGCCGTGGCTTGCTTCTGCTCGTCGCGGTGTCGCACGACCTGGTCGATCGTGAGCTTGGACACCTGCAGCGTCACCTGCTCGCCCAGTCGCTGCTGCACTTGGTTCTGCTTGGCAATCGCTGTCTTGACCAGTGCGGCATCCACCAGCTCCACCAGTCCATACTCCTTCTGTCGTCCACGTTTATCCTTGAGCACCAGCACACGTTTGATCGCGTCCATGGATCCAAGCACTTCAACCAGTGCCTTCTCAATCTCTGCATCCGTGATCGGCTCTCGCTCCGCCGGCAAGAGGCCACCAACGTACAGCGTCGTTTGTGGTGGTTTGGTAGTACTAGTAGTACCTGGCCCTTTCCCTGGCTTGGTCACCGCTGTCATGCCAGAACTACCGGTAGGAGGCTCGGACCGCTCCACCTTGATCGCCTGACCTCGCACCACTCTACCATTGAGTTTGAGCCCTTCCGCCACGCCGTCTTCGTCGTTGAATTGCACGTACGCCATGCCTCTTGACTTGGCGTGGCTGCCACGCTCTTTCACGATCAGTCTGACGTCCACGAGGCTCGTGATATGGCCAAACACCGTGCGCAGCTCGTCCGCACTCGCCTCTTTCGCCACGTTGCACACAAACAAAGTGTTGGCGTTGGTAAACCGCTCGGTTTTCTCGCTCGAATCGACGGTCTTGGGTCTTTTGTTGGTGGCAGCTTCACTGCTTTCCACCTTGCGCTTCTTGGCTGGTGCTGGTGGTGTCTCTTGGTGTGAAGCAGGAAGAGGAGGAACACCAACTTGAGCTCCTGCCTGCATCGCTACCTGCTGCTGCTGCTTGTCCACGGCAGCGTCGTACTCCTTCTTCACATGAGCAAACAAGTCGGCATCGTCCGACGCCAACTCCAACTGGAGCCACTTGTCCAGAATGGCGACCGGGTAGTCAACGACATGATCCAACGCCGACACCAACACTTCGCTGCGCAGCATGCCTAGTAGGTTACAGTCTCTGGCGTAAACGAAGCGGAATTCGTCGTAGAAGGCCAGCCACGCGTCGGCTTGCGCTCCTCGAATCTGGAGAATCTCGGTCCATACACCACGCCACTCGTCTCGCACGTGAACTGCGTTGGTTCTTCCGACTTCGAACGCCAACATGTTGGCGTACACGGTTAAAACCGCCGCCAACGCCGACTTGTCGGTGGGAAACGCCAACTCCAAGAACACTCGGCATGCCGCGATCGTGGACGCCAACTTTTGGACGCCAACGCCCCGACGAATGACGCCACAGTAGGTGGTGAGGACACGAGCAGTATGCGCAGCATCCATCAACGGTGGCGCAACGCGCGCCAACACTTCGCTCTCGATGACTGACGTGGCATCACCGTGTGCACTCTCCACCACCACCAACCAGTCGACCCACACCGACGAATCGAACGACACGTTCCGCGTCGCGCGCCGACACACCGACACTTTGCTGGTTGGCGTACAAAAGTTGGTGTACCCTTTCCACAACGCAGTACTGAGACACACAGCCGCGACGCCGCGTTCCATCAGGCACACGACGTATCGCCTGGCGTCGTCTTGCGGTAGGCACGGCACCACACGCTTCTGCACGTACTTGATGTACTGGAGCCACGCTTGTTCGTCGTGGAGCTTGCCTTCCCACTGGTTCAATTGCTTGTAGACAGAGGCGCCCAGGACTTTTTGCTGTTGGTGTTCAGCGCCACGCACCGCTCGCTGTGCCTCGTCGTCGCCAGCCAGTGTGTTGTACTGACTCCAGGCTCGAAATTCGGCCATGACCAGGTCGTTCTGCTCCAGTGGCAGTCGGAGTTGGCGAACAAAGAGTTGGCGAATCGCCGACTCTTTCACTGACTCTGGTTTGTCGGCGTACAGCTCGGCCGTGAGTTCGCGGCATCGCGCCCAGACGTCGTTGCCCAGTGTGTAGTGGTAGCCGACGGAGGTTAGCAAGCGCTCCATCACCAGCTCGAATATGCCGGGCATGGTATCGCGGTGTTCTACAGGTGTAATCACCAACACTTGGTGAGTGTAGACGCCAAACACTGGAAACCGACACCAACTTACCGTCCAGAAGATCCAGGTGCTGGAGCGCCACCTCGACCGACCAATAGTCCTCCATCGCCAACTCATACAGTCGGTGTTTCTGTGCGATCGTGTCCACGTCGCTGATGTATTCGCTGTACATGGGCGGCGTCAGCGGAAACGCGGCCTGGAATCGACGGTACACTGCCGCGCGCGCCTTGTGCAACGGCCGTTGGCTGGCCGAGTCTTCAGGCCACAGTGAAGAGAAGTAATACAGCGCCGTCGTGAACGCATCGTAGCGATATAGAATCGACGGATCAGATGGGCAGAGCACTGCCTCCACAGCGAAGATGAGCTCCTCTGGAACCGCCGCGCCGCGCAGTCCGTCGAGCAGCGTCGTGGCGTCTTGGGTGATGGAATCCAAAGGATCTTCGGACGACGCGTCGCCCTCATCAAGAACCTCCACGTCGACCACGTGCGTGGTGGTAACTAGAGGTTCATACGAATGCTCAAGCGCGTAGTTGTCGTCGTCCTCGTCTGAGGAGAAGTCGGAGGAGGAAGATCCGCTGTCCATGGCCATCTTGGTGGCCCGCAGCTTCGTTGCACAGAAATAACCTTTTACAGGTATTCCGATTGAATCGACCGGATATGCGAGGAATGCAAAGATAGAGGTATGAGTCAAGCTCGTTCTGATACGTGAACCAGTTAGGAACTGAAACGTGGGATGTCATGTTCCAAGAAGCAATCCAGCAACTGACGTGGCTCTTCTGTCAGAAGAGCCACGTCAGACAGAAGTTCTGTCTGTCACGGTCCGTGACTCACGGAATCCGTGAGTGCCGTGACGGATGGGGTGATCTCATCGACGCATTGCCAGAGTCGCACATTCCCCAAGCCCCTGCGTACAGTATTAATACTGCTGTATTATACTGTGGTAGGCGCGTCACCGGATCACAAGGTGGGACGCTCGCACGATGCTCGGCTTGCAGCTGCCGGCAAGCACGATCGATCTTGTCTGTTCGTGATAATCGCTGTGCTTGGTGAAGATGGAGCACTAATCGTGTTCACTCGGTTGGATTGAGTGAACACGATTAGTGCCCCAGCTTCACCAAGCACACATCGCCTCCACACGGGTGGATTTATTAATACCCGCTACAGTACCGTAGTGTACTAAATTTATGCTGTGTGGTACAGTATGACCGCGAATTTGTCCTACCGAGCGAATGCAACATTTCCTTGCAATTGGCTCGCGTTCCCTTTGGAACGTGAGTCACCATGGGCATGTCCGACTCTCTGCCACGCCAATCGCACATTGGCCAATACTGTAGTGAAATGTTACTGGACAAGCGTTTATTTCAGTAGATATCCCCAACGTGACCAAAACGTATTGATACATCGTCACTTTGGCCGGTCTGTCTGAACTCTTATCATGGGTAGGGTTCATGACGTCTTCCCCGACCCCTTACAAGTTGGCGCCAGCTGTGCTTCGTCTGCCCGTTGGCGATCAATCAACGACCTGCCCACAGCGCCTCCGTGCAACCACCACTCCATCGCACGCACGCATTTCCACTTCCGTCAGGTCTCTCTCGGACTCGCTGTTCGACGCTGCCCATAGCTTCGAGTCTGTGACGCCGCGACCGCCCGCGCGGATAGTATACACACCCGACTCAGCACCATGTTCCGTTCACTCGTCGTGGGCCTCGTGGCCGCGGTCGTGGTGCTACCAAACGCGGTGCTTTCCGCGAACGTCGGCATCAACTACTCGCCGTTCCACGTGAGTGAATACTACACCAACCCGGGCGCGATCGCCACACTGCTGGACAATGACCTGCAGCACATCGCCGCGCAAGGATTCAGCTACATTCGCACATTCCATGCTCAGTTTTACGGTCATAATGTCGTGCCAATCGCACAAAAGCACGGTCTCCAGGTCGCTCTCGGCGTGCAGATGCTCGACTCAAACAGCGATGAGTACGCGTTCCTCGAGACGGACATCCAGGCGGCGGTGTGGGCGGCACAGAACGCGCCCGCGAATGTGTTGGCGATCTACGTTGGCAACGAAAACCTCGGTGCGTCCTCGGCGGATCGAATCGTGGAGGTCATCTCGCGCATCAAGAGCGAGTTGAGGGGCACCGCGGGCGAGGCAGTGCCCGTCGGTACCGTGCAGCGTCTACACGAGTGGCTGTACGCGGATCCAGACGCTGCCAAGTTGGCGTTGGCGAGTGATGTTGTTGGCGCCAACATTTACCCGTTCTTTACCAACGGTACACAGACGACCATGAAGGCCTCGCTCGCAGAACAGTGGCAGCTCATGACCAACAAGTACGGCGCCAAGGCGCGTCTTACCGAGACCGGCTGGTCCAGCTACAGCGAGATGACCCCGGCGGGCAACAAGGCGTCGGTGGAGACTGCCCAGGAGTACTTCCACGCCTTCTTGTCGTGGGCGGACGAGTCTGGCGCGGTGACGCCGTTCTACTTTATGATGTACGACTGGCCCACCGCTCCAGGCAATGACTACGAGCGGCACTTTGGCCTCGCTAGATTTGATGGCACACTCAAGTTCGCGCTCAACCTCGCCAACACCAACGAACCAATCGTGCCCACCAACGATTCCACAATCGACATTCCAGCGACCGACATTCCAGAGACTCTGGAACCGATCACTGAGGTGCCCACTGTTGTTCCAGCGCCGATCGACGGCTCCCTTTCCAGTGGCTCCGGATCCGGCATTGACGACATCGTGATCCCGACCTCCCTCGTCCCATCGTCCGACGGATCCGAGAGCGAGGCCGGCGTCCCATCCAAGCCAACGTACGCGCCAGCGACCCATGCACCAACGTTGGCGCCAGCCCCCGCGGCCACGACGACCAAGTCACCAGAGCAGCAGGTGGCCGAGGAGGCGGCGGCGCGGGAGGCGACCTCGCGCCAGGCCAGGGGCATCTCGGGTGGCAGCGGCGATGGCTTCTACGTGTTTGGCATGGCCGCGGTCGTGCTGGGTGTGGCCGCCATCGCGGTCGTCGCCGTGTACATGAAGCGCCAGAACGCCGACGAGGGCGAGACGCGAACCGTGGCCGCGTCGTCTGCGGCGTCGATGGATCCACGCGCCTCGACGCCCAGCAGTGTGTACGATGACCCACTGGGCACACGCTTTTCCAGCATCGTCATGATCACACCCAACGGCGACGGTGTGTGTATCCTGTAGACTCTCTTTCAATCCCTTCATTTTTGATGCATTCGTGTCGCCCTCTAATAGTCAAAACGCCTATTAGAATCAGAATCAGATGCTATCTGATTCGGATTCTGAGATGTACCCATTTTGGCCGCGCAACCGTCGTGGTGGATGTCTCAACGGCCGTTCGTGCCGGGTCGTGATCCGATCGATTCCAATCCCACTCGCCGCTCTCTCTCCCTTGTCCTCACTGCTGTGAGAAGAGCTCGCTGGATGGCGGCCCAGGATACCCTCTACGATGCCTCGCTCGGTTCACTGCCGACGCTCATCGTCCCAGACGACCCCGAGAATGGCGCGATTGAAAAGCCCACGACGCCGCCGCCCTCGGCTCGCCCGCTGGAGCTTCCGCCAGCGTCTTCTCGAGACCCTATAGCTCCAGCGTCATCTCGCACAACGCCTCGCACTCCTTCCGTCCCAGTGGCACCCCCGCCAGAGCCTGTGGTTGCTGTCTCTCCACGCACGCCGAAGGAACCGTCCGCCGTCGTCCTGGCGATCGATCCCTCCGCCACAGTGGACTCCACACCCCCACAAGCGGCTGCATTCGTCCCTACAATCACGCCAGTGCCAACAGCTTCAGCGCGAAC
The DNA here is from genome assembly GCA_023337575.1 of Pythium chondricola. Classification (NCBI taxonomy): domain Eukaryota; phylum Oomycota; class Peronosporomycetes; order Pythiales; family Pythiaceae; genus Pythium; species Pythium chondricola. The sequence goes on from JAADXF010000124.1 coordinate 19,160, forward strand.
CACACAAACAGCAACCGCGCCGCATATCGGCAGTAAAGACTACCGCGCCATGGCCAAGCGCGCGGTCGCGCTGGCCAAGCTGGACCGCCTCGCGGCTGGCAACAAGTCGGTCTTCGACGCCAACATGCACGACATTGGCGCGCTCGGCATCGGCATGCAGCTCTACTTCATGCTAACCAAGTACCTCGCGGTCACGTTCCTGCTCATGGGGCTCGTGTCGCTCCCGGCGATCGTGGTCAATCTCTATGGCAATGGCGTGACCGACAGCATGGCTGATCCACTGCAGCTAGCGTACGCATCGCTGGGCAACCAAGGCGTCAGTCCAGACATCAAGTCGGACGTGGATCTGTGCAAGCCGAAAGGTCGGATCGACTGCACGTGGACCAATGTAACCACGCCGTTCACGAGCGACCCGGTGACCGTCTCGTGGATCCTCACGCTCTCGGACGTGAGCTACTCGATCATCTTCTTGGTCTTCTACCTCGTGTACAGGTACAAAGCCCAGCGTGCGATTGATGAGCACATGAACGAGAACCTCACGCCGGCCAAGTACGCTGTGTTTGTGAGAGGCCTACCGACCGATGCCACGGAGAAGGAGATCCTCGACTTCTTCAATACACGGTACGACCCAACCAAGGACGAAGAGTACCACCCGCTCTGGCTAGGCTGCTGCTGGGGGAGGAGGCGCAAGGTCAAGGCGTCTGCATCCCGCAACGCGGTGAACCGATGCACGGTCCAGAACCTGGACCATTTAGCTGGCACCAACAGTATCACCAAGGAACTATACCTAGGTACCTGGATCGCTGAGGTGAGCATCGGCCACCCGACAGGCGGGCTGCTCAAGACCTTTCTCAGTATGGAGGCGTTGACACGCAGCATCGCCGAGACGCAGGAGCTCGTCCACATTCTAGACGAGGAGAAGAAGACTCTACCACACACTGGGCAGAAGGCGTTCAAGCCTGCGGATGAGAAGCTACTGCAAAAGGCTACCAAGAAGCTCGAGGAGCTCAATGCCAAGATGGAAAAGAAGACCAGCAAGATCAAAGCGCTCAAGAAAGGTAGGATGCTGACCACCGAGAAGCAGGACGCTGTCGCCACCGACAAGAAAAAGAAGGCAGCAGAAGTGCTACGAAAAAAGGCCGAGGCCGCGGCCAAGGCCACGCAGCACGCGTTCGACTGGGATGCGTGTGAATGTGCCTTCGTGGTGTTCAACAACGTCGAATCTCGGCGCCGCTGTCTCCAGGACTACCGTGCATCCATGCGGTGGCTGCCACGGCAGTTCGCGCCCAAGCCTCTTCGATTTCGAGACAAGCACGCGCTCATCATCCGCCCAGCACCCGAGCCTTCCAACATTCTATGGGAGAACCTGGAAGTGACGAACCGTGGCCGGTTCTACCGTCGCTCGTTCACGAATTTCATCACGTTTCTACTGCTACTAGCATCGTGCGGGATCATCTCGGGTGCGCAGTCGGCACAAACAGAGATGAAAAAGAAGATGGTGTTGCCAGGCTTCTGTGACTACACGCTACCGCTCGTGTTCTACGGCAATGAGTCGTTCGTGGAGAACGATAGGATCGACTGGCACCTGGCCTGGGACGCCAACGCCACGTGCCCAGCGAGTAGCGATGGCAAGCCGCGGTTCCACATCGCATACGATAACGGTATCGTGAACCCATTGTACCTCAACACCACGGCCAAGACCTTCGCGTCGTCGACACGGTGCACGGACCCATGTATCGAGGAGACCAGCAACACCACGTGCCACACGATGCCATGCTTTGATCAAGAGCTAGTGGACGCTGGCGAGGTCTGTGAGACGTACCCAGAGACGAACATCCTCTACTGTCTATGTAAAGACGCCGTGGCCGAGAGCATTGCGATTAACGGTATCTTTGACGGTCCACAGAAGCTCTGGGAAGAGATGACGCCATGCAAAGGCTTCATCACCGACTACCTCACCCGCAACGTGCTCATGTACCTGGCCGCGGGCATCGTTGTGATCGTCAACCTGTTGCTCAAGGCAATCTTGCGTGCATTCGCCAAGTTTGAGGCGCACTCGTCCGAGTCAGCCAAGGCCAGCGCGATCGCGATCAAGATGTTCTCCACGCAGTTCCTCAACACGGCCATCATCGTGCTCGTCGTGAACGCGTCCATGGGGCTCACGAACTTGCCTCTCTTTGGTGAACTCTTCCAGGGCAAGTACAAAGATTTTGAGCGAGACTGGTACCCAACCGTGGGCATGGGCATCACCATGACCATGCTCATCAACGCGTTCGTACCGCAGGTCGTGCTCTGTCTTCAAATGTTTGTGGTGGCGCCGCTCACGCGGTGCTTCAAGAAGCGGTCGATCCGCACACAGGCGCAGATGAACAAGCTCTACGCTGGCCCCGAGTTTGACATCTCGGTGCGGTACCCACTGGTGCTCAACTCGTTGTTTGTCACCATGGCATTCTGTGGCGGCTCGCCCGTGCTGCTCTTCATCGCGTCGCTCACGGCGTTTGGAACCTACTGGTTCGACAAGCTCTCGGTGATCCACTTGTACAGTGTCAAGACAGCCTACGACGAAGCACTGGGCGAGACAGCACTCGGTGTGCTGCCCTGGACACTGGCATTGCACCTGGCCTTCTCCATGTGGATGTATGGCAACCAGGAATTGATGAAGTCGACCACGATCGACCTGAACGTCGTGCTCAACCTACTCAACATCGACGTCGTGGATGGCAACGGCACGGTGCTCAGCGCGGAGCAGCTCTACAATGAGCTCTACGCGGAGGCGTCCAAGATCGACGTGTTAGGCAAGTACGGACTCGTGGTCAAGGTCGTCCGTACCAACGTGATGGTGGTCTTCCTCTTCCTCGCCACGCTCGTGGTTGTGCTACTACTCTCGTCGGTCGTGAGCCGTCTTCTTTGGCCCATCATTCGTAAGACGCTCGGCGTCGTGCTTGCTATGCTGTGGAAGAAGCTGCGTGCCAAGTGGCGTACCTGGCGTGACAACCGGCGCACGCGCAAGGCCAAAGTCCACGTGGATAACAGCGACGGCAAGAACTCACCACCGCCACCACCGTCGATCGATGCCACCACCAAGGTGCCTCCTATTGATGCTGGTATGTCCGTGCCTCCATCAGAACCTACTGCCGTACCACCGTCATCAATCGTAGCGGTGGCGCCAGTACCTCCTGCCGCGGTCGTGGTGAGTCCTCGCAGTGCCGGCGGTGGCTTCCTGTTGTCACCACGGTCCACGGCACAGGTGGTGATCCCCGAGTTCACCGACGTCTTCCGCAAGAGTGTGGCCAAACTCTTTGTGCCCGACAAGAAGCTGGGCTTCCAGAAGAACGCACAAGGTGAACTGATCCGTGTGTGGCAAGAAGAGACCGTCTCCCACGGTATCAAGCGCGTACCTGGCGAGCCGATGCGGACGTGGGAAGCGATGCAGGCGCCGGTCAAGAGCTACGCGATTGAGGCCAACAGCAAGTACCGACTCGCCGTCGCCGAGATCGTCGCGGCCGCCAAGCGGATCAAGGCCGCCGCGAGTGCTGCTGCCGTCACAGTTGAGACCCAGGACGCGGGTGCAGCAGCAATCGATGCTGCCATCGCCGCAACTGAGCCAGTGGCCATGCCCAAGCCCACAGTGGAAGCAGAGAAGGTGCTCGAGCCACCACTTTCACCGCACACTCTTGCAAGCAACGCGAGTGCGGGCAGCGAGTCCCAGGTCCAGGTGTTGATCCAGGGCGAGTCCTGTTAAATTTATAAATAATAAATGACTATATGTTTTGACACATTCAACTTGCGTGAGCTGGGAGCTGCTGCCAGCGCTCTGATGACTGTGTGCCTTTCACAAAGGGTGCACATGTTGGAAGGACGCCGCATGTTGCGTCGGCGTCACCAGGTCCTTGGAGACAATGGAACTCTTCAGCTCGACAACGTGCGGGACCGCGTGAAGCTTCATCTTCTCATGTAGCAGCTTCAAGGTGGCGATGATGCATCGATGATTCATTCATTCCCGGTGGATACAACTTGGCCACGGTGTTATCGGCGAATGCGATCTGGACACCGTTGGGACGGACGAGCGTCGAATAGTCTGGAGTTGTGAGCGGGCGAATCAACTCGACCACTGGGCGGAAGAGGGTGGACAAGTGCAGTAGCGCCAAAAGCAGCCTCAGTCGTCCTGCGAGCAAGTCCAAGTTGTAATCCTCGATCACCTCCGCGACACAGCGTTGTGGTTCTGCCGCGGCCTTGCTGATGGTCACCAAGCACACCTGGCGTCGTACCGCCGCGTAGCCGAACACATAGGGAGCATCGTCGTACCTCCCTGCGAGTTTCTCGTGTAGCTCCGTCACTGGAACTGCCATTTCGCCCGTCGCCTTCTCCTCTCCTCGAAACACGCACACATCGCGCACAGGATAGTAGAACACCAGATCGGGTCGACAGAGACCAGTCGACGTGCTGGAATTTGTATGCCGCAGCGCTTTTCCTTGAGTCACATACTGAAGGGGGTACGTGATGAGGGAGTCCCAGAACATATGCAGTGTATCGTCAGTCGGGGTAGACCAATGGAGTGCGATGGGATCGATGTAGTTCCACACAAGACGTACGGTGTTAAAGGAGATCCCTCTGGCTTGCGTGTGGAAGAGTTGCGCACACACCTCCCCACAGCGCCCAGCAGTATCTTGACGGTGAATGCACTCCAAGACATCGGGCGAGATGGGAATCGGTTGACGAAGAGGTCGTGTCAAGAGACAAGTACATCGACGGCTGGTGTCGTCACTCCACGCTTCAGCGTCTTCGCAACTTCACTGACTGAGGGGAGCCATGACGAGCCTGCTCTGGCCAAGAAGAGGCGCAACTTACGCAGTGCGTACTTCGACATGGACAAACATACGATGCGTTTTCTTCAAGTCACACTATCGGACAGGCACGACTTCAAGATGCGCTTCTTCTATGAAGTTCTTCACAAGCTCGCGTCAGCAGGGATGGTCATCACGGCCGTGGAGGTCTTCTTTGTGGGCAAGCCGACCCAGTCTACTAGTATCTCAACTTCACCATCGGCAACGTTGAGGATCGCTCTGTGCTGGCGCAATTCGATGCTTCGTGGACTACTCCCGAAGATAATCATGTCAAAGTTCGCGCGTTTGAAGCTGTGCATGCGGATATTGAGGATGGTGACACGGAGTAGTGCAGAGACCTTGTGATGCTGCAAGTGGGTTTGCACTCACGCTCTCCCCGCTGACGTACGAGCTGGACCAGCTGGCGCATAAGTCAATGGACCGTGGCGAGGCCAAGGAGCAGCGCCAGATCTAGCGATACAAGCGTGGCATCTTCTGTGCGATGCTGGCGTTTGCATCGCGACAAGTGGCATTCGTGGTGGCCACTGGCCTACGGCGGCTACAGTATCAACACGCAACGGTGTCTGCTGGGCGTCTACTGCGTACAGATACTCGCACTGGTGTTTATGGTGTATCACTTGCTGCGGCTCAAGGTCAAGGACCGCAAGTACGAAATTCGTCAGTACCGTAAGCTTTGACTGTGCACGACTCGATGTTGGTGTGAACCAGCTTGCGGGTCCTCAACTCTGGTATAATAGTCGCAGGGAGTTGACGATGTGGGGACTGCCCCGGATCTCTAGTTTCTGCAGCTGCAGCAAGCACTGACTCAATATCGCCAAGTGGACGTCATCCATGCGGTAGATGCCACTCGATCGGATCTTGAGCTTGATCAACTGGTCGAACGGCTGCACCAGAGGCCACGTCGTCGGACTGAGTGGTCGCTGCTGCAGCTGCCACCGATACTTGGTCATAGTAAACTTGATCGCGCGCACGTGCTCGGCGATCGGCAGCAGCGACGCCAGCGCCGTGTCGTCCACCACCGCGTAGCGAGACGGTACTGGTCGATGGATAGAAGCCGCGTCGATCAGTCTCTGGATGAGCGGTGCTCGTCGTGCGTCGTCAGGAGGGACGCACGCACAGAGAGACTCGAAAGGCGTCCACGGCTGGCGCGGCATGAGCGAGGCGAGCGCAGGACCGGGTGTCGAGCAGCGCGGCGAGTAGATGCGGCACGGGCTCTGGCAGCGAATGGAACGGATTCGCGGCGTTGATGGGGCGGTGGAGGCTACGTCGGCGTGGAGGCAGAGCTCATGAAGATGATAGGTTATTATTTAGCGGTGGTGGTGTGTAGCGGGATGCTTGATGGAGGGAGATGACGACAGCGCGAGCATGTTGCAGATCCGTCATGTTGGGGGTTGGGACGAGGTAGCATGTTCAACAAATGTCACTGTTTGGGAGTGTCTACTTCAAAAGAGTGACTTGGGGAGTGTGTTCGTGCAACCTTCGTGTCACATGGACCATCACTCTCTCAACTCCCACTTTTTCAAAAACTTGGCGCCACACAGAATCAACGCGATTGATGGAGTGAGAGTCATGGCCAGCGAGAGTTCGCGCTTCCAGCACTTGCTGCAGCCCATCCGGTAGGTCCTTATGAGGCCTCATCCGTATGCGTCTACACATGCACTGACTGTGACTGTGTTTTCGCGTAGCGACCTGAGCAAGAACTGGAACATTGACCTCGCGCAGGAGCTGGAAGAATACCTCGATGAGCTCGAGCACTTGACCATCGCGTTCGATAACGACGGCGTCAGCCCAGCAACAACAGCAGTAGCAGCAACAACAGCAACAGCGCCGAGCATCTCCAGCAGCAGTAATACTTCTTCGTCGGCGAATGCCATGCAGCTCATGAACTTTGCCGAGGCGGCGCTGCTGATCCAGGGCACCAGCATGATCTACAGCCGCAAGGTCGAGTACCTGTACGCGCTCGTGTTCCAGACGCTGGCGCATCTCTCCAAGCAGCAGGACGACCGCTACAGTACAACAGCCGCCAACAATACCAACGAGGGCGATAGTGATGACGACGACAACGCGATGGACGACGGTGACGCGAATGATACTGTTGGCGGCAACGGTGGCAAGCGGCGTCGGCGTCCACGCGTTGGCGCCGACGCGGACGCGCTCGCGAACCCGCTGCCGATCTACGACGAGCTGGACGAAGCCAAGAACATCACACTCAAGAAGCAACCGCCAACACAATCGTCGGCGTCGGCGCTGCGTCGCACCCAAACCTCGACCAACAATCTCAAAGCGAGGGAGAACAATCTGCAGGCGTCGATCGCGCTGATGGGGTCGCTCGTGCCCGACGAGCGCGACCACGGGGACACGTTCAAGCTGCTCTCGTGTCTGCTGCACCCGAGCGGCGTGCTGCTACTGGACGAGGCCAGCAAAAAGTACCTGGCCGTCGGCGAGGAGGAGAGTGCGTATACACAAAGCCAGCCGTCCAGCCAGCACGTGGCCGTGGCGACGCCGCTGACCAAGCTGCGGTTCGACCGGACGATGGACACGTCGCTGGTCAGCGATGACGGTGGTGGGGATGTCGAGCCAGACTTTGCCCATGCATATGAACGAGGTGGAGAGGACGAGGATGGTGTGGACGCCAATGAGATACAGGACCAAGGACCAGGCCAGGAAGAAGATATTTTTGCCAGTACGACGCTGACGGCGGAGCCGCTGACTGCTGAGACGAGTGAGCCGATGGTGACGCATGCAGCGACGCCACCGACGAGCAAGCGACGTGGGCGGGTCGCGACAGAGGTCAAGGACCCGTGGGCGCCATTGGACCCGTATGATGCGAGCAAATCGACGGTGAGGCCGTTCCGCCAGGGTAGGTCCTACCCTGCACGAGGGCTCAAGAGCCAGCAGAAGAAGAACAAGAAGAAGAAGAAGAAAGTAAAAGATGGCGAGGTGGAGGAGGAGGAGGCAGAGGAAGTGGACGGCGTAGACGACCCGGCGTTCAAAGGGCGGTTCCTGCTGCGTGCGAACCGGCCGCAGTGGTCGACGTGGGTGTGGAACGAGGTGGACGCGGCGGCACTTGAGACCAAGTTCAAGAAGAAGTACTGCAAGACCCCGACGCTGATGATGAGCTTCCCGTCCCTGTGGAAACTCGAGACCAAGTGGAAGGGGCTGATGCGGCGCTCGCACGCCGCCGAGGAGCACAGCGCGCAAGCCATTCTGCTGCACGAGCAAGCCGACGAAGAGGAGGAACAGCAACTGTACGCGATGACTCACGCCGGTGGTATGGGGCTGGACGACGCGTACGTGACGAACTCGGTCCAGGAAGACGCTGGTACTTCAAGAGTGGGCGACGGCGAGGAAGAGGACGACGACGACGACGTGGACGGTGGCGGCTTTGACGGTGGAAACGACTTGGACTTTGGCGAGGACCACTGGGACACTGGCGCTTCGATGTCGATGCTGGACGGTGCCGCGACGCTCAAGAACCGGACCACACGCGATCACAACGCCGTGGCCGAGCCGGAAGGAGAGCGGGTGCTCACGTACGAGGAGATTTGCCGCCAGCACCTGGAGGAGTTCATGAAGGGCACGGAGCAGTACATTCGCGAGACCGATTTGACGCGGCAGGTGAACGACTGGCAGGAGAAGCTGAGCCCGATCTTGAAGGAGCAGGACGCGCATCCGCCGTTCGACATCCACCAGTACGGGCGTGAGATCCTGGGCAAGCTCGAGTCGACATCGTCACGCAAGAGCACGCCCAAGCGACAAAAGGGTGACCCTGACGATGACGACCAGGTGGAAGACGCGGACAAGACCCGCGTCAAGTTTGAGGACATCGTCGGCGGGCGCAGCCAGTTCCAAGTCTGTCGACTCTTCCTCGCGTCGCTGCAGCTTGCCAACAATGGCAACGTGCTCTTGAGCCACGCCAAGACTGCGGCCGACCAGATCCGGAAGCCCTTCGAGATGACGCTGCTCTCCACGGACGACGTCTACGGGTCCCTCCAGCAAGAGCAAGTCGCGTAGCTGGCTAGCGAGCGAGCTAGCACACACAAGCACAAACCTCTATTCTGTACCTACCTATCTAGCAATCCAATCCTTCACTCACCGATTTAGCTTGCTCTCGTCTTTGCTGACTGCGTGGGGGACACTTTAGTTCATTCTTCCAACACAATTGTACGCACCACAGTCGCAGCGGATGGCTTCGTCTTCGATCGGGAACTTGTAGTCGTACGTGACTTCTTCGCCGGCCTCGATCGTGCGCTTGGCAAAGATCACGATCTTCTTCTCTTGGTTCTCGACCACCACGACACGCGCAAACGCCTTGGGATCACACGAGTGGTTCATGAACCGCGCGAGGTTGCCACACCGCGTCGCGTCGATGATCGTCTTCTCGTCCAAGCGGAACATGTAGCAGCTGCCGATGCCCATGTCTTCGTACTGCTTCTCACGGACGTCCGCGACGTGCTGCGCGATCATCTGGCCCTGGTACTCGACGATCATCTGGCCCTCGACCATCTTTTCCTTGGTGAAGAGACCGTAGCCGTGGATCTTGGACTTGCGCACTTCCAGGCGCTCGTCAAATGGCCGACGACGAAGCTCGCGGTACTGCATCGCGATCGGAAGGTGCTCCAGGTCCATGGTGGCACCAGTCTTGTCCTTGTCTGCAGTCGAATCCGTGGTCGTGCCAGTCGTTCCACCTGCCACTGCCGTGTTGTTGACACGCGACACGGCAGCCTTCTCGGATGGTAGCACTTCGGTGTCGCGCGTGGCATCCTTGTTCAGCCGTCGACGAGCGGTCTTGGTCTTACTGGATGGCGGCTCGCGTTCCAATCCATCAGTGCGTACAGCGCCGGTGGACAAACGCGCGTGCTCCTCGGCTTCGACAACTTGCTCGACTTCCTTCATCGCTAGCGCCATCTCGGCTGACGTCGGCAGGCGATGCGAAAACAAGTAGTTGTGGAAATCGTCCGGGTCGCTGTCCTCGGCGTCTTCAGCAAGGATGCCGTCCTGCCCACGACGACGCTTCCGGTTGGATCTTGGGTTGTGCTGCCGGTGGCGTTGTAGAACGTATCGGCGACGGATCGCAGTGGTCGCTGCGTGTGGTAGCTGCTCGATCTCCCGCGCGATCTCGGGGATGCCCATGCCGAAGAAATGGTGCCCAAGCAGTCCATACGAAAACCACGATCTGCGCGTCAGGAACGGGTTCTCACTCCTCACGTCTTCGTAGAGTGCGATGATTCGACTGCGCAGCTCCAGCAGGGATTCGTTGGGAGTGGAGGCGATGATCGGGTTCTCACGGTCATCCGAAGCCGTGATCTTGAACAGCGGCTTGCGCAGGCGCGTATCGACAGAATCGTCTTTCGCCTTGGACAACTGGCGAGCTTCAACGTCCGTGCTGGTGACCACACACTCGTAGAGACACCGCACACCGACGTCACGCGTGCTCCAATAAATTCGCGTGCTCCTGAAACCGAGCGGGTAGATCGCATCGCGAGTGTAGAACGACGAGTTGCCGATCACGATGTGGCCCAACGAGTGGACAGTCAGCGCTCCGATGCGGGATCCCACTTGGCGCTTGAGATGCAAGGCGTGCATGCGCTTCTTCGTGTCCCCCAATAGACTACTGAAGTCCACATGAAGCACGCGGCGCGGCTCCTTCACGATCGGAGTCAACACTAGCTCCACGGGAGCAGATGCAGTGACGAGCGCACCGTTTTCGACGCTAGCTCCATTCTCATGAGGTTCTTGCGCGCCGTCGCCCTCTCTAACCGCGCCCGCCTCTGCATATTCTGGCTCCACTTCGAGAGGCATCCAGGCATGGTTTGCACCACCCACACTGGCAACCGCCGCTTCTGGGAGCTGCAGCTTCTTGGCCATCTGCTGGATGTGACTGGGATGTGGACAGCACGTCTCGCGGCTCGGCAAAAACACGACGCCGTGGTCAAGCGCGCATGGAAAGTGATAGTGGCGTTGGCAGCGAGACACTCCACAGCCGACCGTAGCTCCGAGAACTCCGCACGCATCGCACCGGTTCGTCTTGCTTCGAGACAGTGCCTTCTGGCACTTGTGCAGGACGCCACTTGTGTCCTCGTACACCTCGGCCGACCACATCGCACAGTTAATATGGACCCATTGGTCCATGTCCACGTAGATCAACCGACCGCACACCACGTGATCTCCGACGATGAAGCAGAGACCGCAATGCCGCGCTTCATCTCGCGACATCGGCAGGGCACGGGTCAAAGGCACAACCTGCAGAGGCACAGCCTGTTCATCGACGGGAGCGACATCAGCACTGGCGATTCCTTCCGTTGACTCGCTCTTCGGTGTGATTGGCTCGGCCGCTTGAGTGGGCGAAGCCGCCGGTGCAGGCTGGTCAGTAGTGTCTTGTGCATCACCGTTCTCAGGTTCGCCATCTTCAGCTTGAATCTTGACCAAATGCTTCTTGCTCGCAAGCCGCTCGTACTGCCGCCGGATCGTCGCGATTTCGTCCTCGAGTGTTTCGTCGTTGTCGACGCAAACTGCTTTGATCAAGCGGTCGTTCAACCGCTTCCCGTTCTCTCGTTCAAGCAGGTGGAACACGACGCGTTGAAGCGGCGCCCAACCGTAAAGAACGCGAACGCAGACCAGGAGGGCAGCACAACTGGATGCTTGCGCAGCGATGGTTGCAATCGCGGACGGGTCCTTCTTGTCCAGTCCTTGTTGAGAGTAGAAGTTGTCGGCTTTGCGCTGGAGCTTGCGCTCAGCGGCGCGAGGAGCACGAACGTACCGCTTGAAGCGGACGTAACGAGTAGCTTTTTGAACAATCCACGGTGGCAGCAGGCGAACAAACTCCATCCCGCGGTCTGCGCCGGTCGTGAGTCGGTTCCAGTCGTCTTGGAAGTTGACACTGCGGTATGCGAGAGTCTTCAGACACTCTTCACCAATCCGAAGCACGTACAGGTACACGGCAATATTCTCCTTCCACTCGTTCCATCGAAGCACTTCCTTCATCTGCTGCTTTGCTTCACTCCACCGTGCCACCGAGAGCGCTCGAGTATGCTGAATTCTTGACACCAGTAGCTGGCACTTGGACAGGTATGGGACGCCGTGCACGTGGACTCGCTCCATCGACCTGCAGGTCTCGCACGTATACTGCGCTGTGGAGTCGGACACGAGACGCTGGTATGCCTCCGGTTCCTCCACAAACATACTATCACACTGTGGATGGGCCCAGCAGTCGCACGCATCACACTGGATCAGATCAGCGTCTTCCGCACCCCATTTTCTTCGACACATCGGGCACTTGTCTGCATCTTGACGCTGGCGCCGTGCCTCCGCTGTCCAAACTTGCACGAGGCTCTTGGTCTTCCCGCTGATGGATGACTGCTCAGCCTGCTTTGCAGTGCAGCACGCCAGGCACAGCGAGTGATCAAAGCTATAGCTCGCGAGCGGAGCCGTCTTCGTACACGATTCGCACCGCACGCAGTGTGAACAGTAGAATGCGCTGTTCGACGAGCAGTCGAAGTCATCGTCATCCTGATCCTCGTCGCTAGTGACATCAACAGCGGTGCCAACGCCAAGCCCAGTCGATCCTCCCACCGCTGGTAGCAGACAGGATCCATGGTACCCTCGTCCGCAATTGTGGCACGATCGCCAGTGGTCGTCGAGCTCGTCATTGTCGCCAATGTTGTCGTGATGACGAGGTTTGCCACAGAGTTCACACATCTCGCAGTTGATGCACCGCCAAATGGAGCTTGCATAATGCGCGGGATCCAGAAGCGTCTCGTCAACGCCAGCACAGAATGCATGGAAACCTTCGCCACAGTCGACACAGAAGAGCATCTCATTGCCTTCGACACCACGAGTACCACACAAAGCGCATGCGTCTACCCAACAATTCGAATGGGCGCCGCTGCGGGAGTGCATCTTGACGTAGAAGGAGAGCAACGAGTGCGGCTTCGGGATCGAGCTCAGCTCCGACTGTGGCTGGAATGGAACGATCGCGCCAGCCATACTGGACTGCAGAAGTCGTCGCCGATCGACTGCAGCCACAGCGTTCTCACTCGTCGACTTGGATCCAGCATCCTCACCGACAGACGCATCAGCCGTTCCTTCTGCAGTGATCGCTGAAGACGCTTCAGTTGTTTCAGCGGCAGTGAGATCATCGATCCGCTCTTCGTCTACTTCGTCGTCCTCGCCATCCTCCGCATCTTCCTCCTCCGCATCCATCGGGTCATCTTCGTCATCATCTTCCTCGTCACCTCCTGCAACTCCACCATGCTTCGTCTTGCTGATCAAGGAGTTGTTTGGAAGTTGCCGCTTGGCAGCCAACACCAATGCGTCGTAGTGCCTGCCTCCTCGTTGCTTGATGCGGCACTTGGGGACCACTTGACGCAGAACCCTCTGCCCTTGCCCGTAGAACCGCCACGCTTCACGCCAGATGAGGAAGTCGCGATCGCGAGAGTTGAAAGTCACCGCATTCAAGCACAGCAGCTCGAAATCATCGCGGAAATCTCGGAAATTCACTCGGACGTAGGATCCGTGTAGTGCTTTCTCTTGCATCGACCGCAAATCCATGGGCTGCTTGATCACGTCGAAATACGTGGGAGCGATCGCTTTGGTCACTGGTTCCTTGAATAGATCCAACTTGTCCTCGACACGAAGGCGATGGAGCGCGCGCAATATCCGAATCTGTCGGCACGTGAGGCATTCGTAGTTGTGGAAGACTCGCGAATCGTAGCCAGCACGGAACTTGAGCACCTGGGCATATTCTTCATCCACAAGGCGGGCCGGCTTGACGGTCGAATCGGCGCCAATGCTCGTCTGGACGTGTTCTTCGTGATCGTCGCCCTCATCGTCGCGCTCGGCATCAAAGTCTTCAGTCCGTTCAATGCTCAAATCGGGAAGCGCGATCTCCAAATCCAGTTCGAACGACCGTAGGTCTGGGTCCTGGCGTCGGCGGAAAGCAGGATGCTGGTCGGGTTCGCAGTGTGGATGGACCCAAAGCTGGCAAGACGTACACTTGAGCAGCGCACACGAATCGTTGACGAGACGGTCGTCGAATGCCAGGTTGCATACACCGCACTGCCACTTGTTGTCGAACACAAGAACGCAGTTCTCGCACAACGAGACGACCTTGAGAGGAAGCCGCCACTGATACCACTTGGCCGCTGTCTTTGTCTCGCAACCTGCACACGTGACACAGCCGCGGCAAACAAACGGCGACTTGATGTCTTCAACAAGCACGACGCTGTCGTCTTCAGCCGATATAAGCGGGATGTGGTCATACGGAGGATCGCAGCAATACCGGTGATACGCAGCGTTACACTTGACGCACTGGACCAATGACTCCGAAGCTTGAGAAGTATCTTCATTGAACAGGTCGCCATCAACTGCAGGAGGCAATCGACAGCCATCACAGACGTGGCCACGCGACCCGACGCTTGGAGGTGGACGAATGCTTGCTTGGTTCGACTGTTTCGCGATCGCCAACTCGTCCTCGTTCTCCGCCTTCACCGCTTCATTGGTCATTGGCATACCGCATTGGAGTTTGTGGAAATTCAAGACCAGCTTCGCCAACGACTCCGATCGCGTGAGCTGCAAGTCCGCTACGATCGCAGCAAGATCCATTTGCCACTTCTCAGAGAACTGGTCACCCGTGGACAACTCGATTCCGGATTCTGACACGGACGCCACTTTGCAAACACTCGGGTCACCTCGAACGCAAACCTCTTCACCCACGAGATCTGGACCAAAGCGTGGCCACAAGTGCTGCGAGATGGCTTGCTGGAGCAGCGACGAGAAGACCGAACGCGCAATCGCCAACCCTTCCTTCTCCTCAGCCGACTGAAGTGACGGACACTCATCCGTAGCTGCTCCATCAAATGCCGAAAGAGCTCGACAGAGATGCCTCGGTACCCAGCACGCAACGTTTGGAGGCTTGCCCGTCAGACGATCGCCTTCGACGTACACGCTGACGAGACGGAACGACGCCAGAATAGATGGATCGTCGAGAGTCCGCGCAAGTTGGCGCTCCGCGATCGCGTTCATCTTGAGCACCTCCGCCGGTTTCCACACGTTGTCGAAACCGGGAACTTTGACTTGGATGACGGTTGCAGTCCCAATGATCAATGGGAACGCGAACAGCGGGAGTTGTTCTTCCGTATTGTCTGCAAATCGAACGAGGTGATGGCACGTGCGAGTGTCGAATGCGAGAATGCGGCCCATGACCCACTGCTTGTCCCACGAGAGGAGAACTCCAACGCGTCGACCGATGAGGCTGACGAGAGCAAGCATTTCGTCATCCGACGTTGGCTTTTTGCCCCGGAGCGCCCTCAGAACAGGATCCACAACTTTGACGGCGGTCGAGCGAAGGAGGCCGCCGTAAAGCTGGATCTCAAGCATCATCTGCTTCGAGATACGCTGCTTCTTCTTGCGGTTCTTTTTCAGTCGCTTCAGGCACGGCAAGCAGTACCATGGTCTTGGCGGGGGCTGCAAAGCTGACGACTCGCCAATCACATCCACCATGTTGAACTCTTCCAGGCAGATATCGCAGACGATGATTACACACTCGTCGTCGTCGTCATCCGATTGGTTCGCTTCTTCCTCATCAGAGCACACAACATGGCTGCATGTTGTCGATTGTGGCGACGCTTGCGCTCCAGCGGTGCCAACCGAGAGCGATACTGTGACGGGAGGAGGCGCGATGACGCCACTGTCTCCGGGATCGATGGTGAGAAGTTCATCCTTTGGCACGACGTAGTTGAAGAGAACACCGGCGCCAACCTTGGGTTTCTTCATGTTCACGCCGTTGCTGAGGGCTGGAGGAGCGTACGATCCGTTCGAGCTCGACTTCGCCTTGCGCGGACCAGTGACAGCTGCACCAGCTCGTTGTGCCTTGCGATTTGCTACACACGTAGCGCAGTACCAATCGCCTCGCGGCACGTGCGTCAATGGCGGATAAATGCTCGCAATGTCGAACTCGCCTTCGCAGCCATCACAGATCAAAAACGTGACAGTGGAAGGAACACCGAGTCCGTAGGACTTGGGAAATGCTGGCTTTGGGCGTGGCTTCACGATAGTTGTTGACACTGGTGGCACGGGCTTCCCTTCAGCTTTCAGTCGCTTGGCTTTCTCCATCTTAAGCGCACCGTATCCCTTCTTTCTCTTCTTGCGCGAGGTTTCGCATTGATCACAAAACCAATCACCGGGCGGTGCATTGGGATCGCGTGGAGCATCACAACCGTCGCACTCATCCCACTTAGGGCCTTGTGTCTTCACTTCCTCACTGGTGGGCTCCACGGCTGCTTCCATGATTCCTTGAGTCTTCTCTTCCACAACCTCAATCGATGCTTCCGCTTCAGGAATGATCTCTACTGGGGCCTCCGGTGGCGTGGCAATCTCTGGTTCGACTGGAGGTGGAGCCGGCAACTCAACCTCGACTTCTTCCTGTATATCTTCGATAGTAACAGTGCTCTTCGCCTCACACTGCCCGCAGACCCACTCTCCTTCCGGGATGGATTCCAATGGAGGCATGACAGTGGCCATATCAAACTCGCCTTCGCAGCCGTCACAGATCAGCAACGTTACTATCTCGCTCACGACTTCATCGACCACTTCTTGAATCACCGACGGAGGTGTGTCTACTTGGTCGGTTGTCTTCCCTTGGCGGATGCAAATCGGGCAAAACCATTCACCCTCTGGCACTTCGAGAAGCGGCGGATTGAGCTTGGCCATCGCGAACTCGCCCTCGCAGCTATCGCACAGCAGCACCTTGCTCTCGTCTTCATCCTCCACGATGAATGGGCGTTGGACGAGTGGTTGCACCTGGAACGACTGGATGCAGCCGTGGCATTGGAAACCCGCTGACGAATCTGACCCGAATCGAGCTCGCAGCACGTCTTCATCTTCGTCGGCGTCGCCGACAAGCGACTGCAGACAGAAGGATCCGTCGCAAGTGATGCACGTATCCCACCACTCGCCCTCCCCCTTGTGGAGCAGCAGCGCGAGCCGTCGCGTTGTCATCACGCCCGCGGCCTCGCCGACACTGCAGTTCGTGCACGCATTGCTGACTGCTGTCCGGTTGGCGCCTCGCTTTCTCTTCCGTCCTGGAGTCTTCTTTTTCGACGCTGGTTCTGGTGGTGGGGCAAGCATCAAACTAGCCTCTTGACAGCGTCGGTGGAAGCGAGACGGCGCAGCGCACTGTGCGCATGGCGCCGTGTCCCCAGCCTCCACATGGACCTGTCGGCAACTTGTGCACACTTGAATGTCCTCGGTAAACACGAACACGTCGTCGTCCAGCATATCGTCGTCGGTGTCGACCTCCAGTTCGTCCTTCTCGACTCCTCGTATGGGCAGGATCTGCACTGGAACGAGCAGCGGTAGCTCCCCATTGGTGTCTTCACCTTCTTGACTTGATTCAACACCGCGCTGGCACGCCGGACACTCGAAATCGCCGACGGAAACGGACGGCGATGGCATACAGCCAGTGTGGAACCAACCGTCACAGCGCCCGCACCGCGTCGCTGCTGCCGCTGTTGGTTCCATTATGGCTGGACTGGCTTCTCGTTGACCAGAGGCACCTTCTGTGACCATCAAACCGCTCGCATCGCGGTCGGATTCACGGGAAACACTCGCTGCGCGGTCGCGGTTTCCGGTCTTTGCGTGCTTTGTCGCTCGTTGTGGTTCGAATTTCGCCGCGATTTCGCCCAAAGAGACATGGACATGTGCGCGGCATCGCAGGCAAGCGAACTGCATCCTTGCGCGCTCGGGGAACGCGTCGTGGCGCGAGCGTCTGCGTGCGCCAAGAGTCCGTGCCCCTCGTGTGTGCCGAGGGCGCTTCGCTTGCTTCTTTCTTGGTTGCCCTCCAGAACGGAAAGCGCGGGAGGTGCCTCTTCAGGGCGAATAAAACCTCAAATGAGGTGGTCCACACACTATTTGATGTGGACCACACTAAAATGTCTTAAAAGAGTGACATGTGTCCATGGAAGCGAATCCAAGTTGAAAATGAGCTCCGACGCGCGCGAGGAATGGAACGAATGGGGCGAGGAGCCACCCGAGAGCTCCTCCATGACCATCAATGACGAGACTCAGTCAATTTATGAGCCCGTCGCATCCAAAAACGATGCAATCCAACAGGAAACCAAGCCAGGAAAGCCGCCGCGAGTGCCGCTCGCGTGGTCGTGGGACCTGGACGAGCTCGAAAGCGACCTCAAGGCGCTCCCCGCGTCCACAGAAGACGCGATCATCGCGACGCTGCAACCTGTCGATGATAATGACATGATCGCGCGTCTCGCATCGCTGGCACTGCCCGCGCGCGCTCGTTTAGATGCCTTCAAAGGAGAGATGGAGCTGCTCAAAGGCCAGGCGCTTGTGACCAAATGGAACCTTCTCCGTCTCCAACAGAGCCTGGAATCGCACGATGGCGGTGCGATTGATACAAGCGAAGACGCTGAATCACTCATAGCATTGGAGGAAGAGCTACAGTCGCTGGCAGGTGATTGGCGGGTCGAACAGGAGACGGACGACGCCACTGTCCAGCAGCTACAAGAGATGTCAGCGCTGCTCCAGAGCTCGCTGGTGGCGTGCGACAGCGACGACATCAGCCCATTCCAGCAGGCGCTCGAACAGCTCTTTGGTTCACAGTCTAGTGGCAGTCTTTGTGTTCCGATGTCGTGGATCCGACCGGTAGATAAGCCTCCCACGACCTCCCACCCATCGCCATTCGACACATTCCTTCAGCGCCTCGTGCAATTATGCGACGACAACACACGCGATCGTGTCGCTGTTCTCACGGAAGCACAGCGGTTCCAAGACGCCAAGGATATCCAGCGCGACGAGGTCGTTGTGAATGGAGATTTATTGACAGGTAGTACCCTAGGGTACGACGCCATCATCGCCGCCATCGAGAGCCACATTAGACACGCCATGGCGACTGCCGGTGGATTCACCAGTTTGAACACGACCGACGCAGACGCATCACACAACGTGGCCAAGCAGCTTCTGAACGTGAGTCTGTCATGTGTATGTCGCTGCCTCACACACTAACGTTTCTATGTCGTAGGCCTGCAATCGCACCGAGTCAGGTGGTGGTTCGTACGAGATCCTGAGCCAATTCATCTCCAACCACTCGATGGACGTCGTGCTGATCCGGCCAGCGTCTGCCAAGGCCCCGCCACTGCAGATCTTGATGGACGTGGGCCCCTTCCAGACCCAGGACATGGCGTGGAGTTTCGGCGTGCGTGTCCATGTGTCGGCTGTGACGTGGTACTGCATCTGTGACGCGAGCGACCCGACCGTCGAGTTCTATGAGGTGCAGACCACCTACACCAACCGCCTGGCGTTCCCACTGGGGCTCGCGCCACTCGCCATCGCGACTTCCATGTGTCGAGACACGGCCACCGTGACCATCACACTGTTATCTTCTGATGACGCAGACCCGGACTGTCAGTCAGTCGAGCCTGGATATGACCACCATTACCACCAAGAGCGACACGAAGAAGAAGATGAAGAAGAGGAGGAAAACTTGGACGCCATGCTGTGAGAAGGTGGCTCTCCATCAATGTGAATAACTAGCCACTTCTCAGCGACCTACTTTTCTTCGGCGTAGGTGTAAAACCCTTGGGCGTACTTCTTGCCAAACTCGGCCGCGCAGGACGGAGGGTACTTGATCGCCTTGCGTGGGGACTCGTCCAGCTCTTCAAAGATCGCACGTACGTCGCCGTCGTGCTTCTCATACAGAGCCGCTGCCATCACACACACCACAATTTGAGCCTACTCGAAACCTGACTCAAGTAGAGAATCGAAAACAATACCTAGCCGATTCGCGACCTCTGGGTCGTAATCCAGCGAGTCCGAGTGCTCTCGCGACTTGGCCGCCTTGAGCGACTTGGTGGTCGTGGCGAGATCGCTGGCCGAGATCGCGACGCCGTGCTTGGCCTCCATCGTGTCGTCGACCTACTAGTATTTCTTTGTATGAATGACGATGGCGGCGAAGTAGCGATCAACGGACGCGAGTCGCGAGCGTGGTAAGAATAGCACACACTAATACCGGTACGAAGACAGGATGATACGCTTATCCAGCAGTGATTCTAGAATAATACCACGTGTGCATACGTACTGTACCTACTCCGTCGGATCAATCGCTGGTTGTACTCAACGACTTGAGTTCGTTGTTGTTGTCGCCCTGCCCTTCCAGCTAGTAAATACCCTACCTATCAGCCGATCGTGTCACCCGCTGCTACCAGCGGTGTCCGCCTCAGCGACAGTAGCCACCGATACTGTCATAGCAACTGTGACCTCCTCCTCCTTCTTCTCCTCTTTCTCTTCCTCCTTCTCCTCCTCCTCCTCTTCACGCTTGAGTGGATCGTCGTCGTCGTCCTCCGTGTCGTAGAACGCCTCCAACTGGGCCGCGTCGGTCGTGACCACGAGGTCCACGGCCTCCAGGCTCTCCTCTGGCGTGGCCGTCGCCATCGCTCCTGCGGGCCCACGCAATATCAATATCAATGCAGGTAGTACTACTAATAATTGCTAGAATACTCACGCTTGGTCAGTGCCGTGCCCTGGTACGCCACGACGGTCTGGTAGGTCTGGAGGTCCTTCTGGAATGCATCCTCAAGCACGTGGCGGCGCGTCTCCAGCAGCTGCCGCGTGCGGTCCTCTTTCTCCTCCAGGATGCGCGCCTCGAACCGCTCCAGCTCTTGCTCCTGCTGCCGCACGAACGACGCATTCTGCGCCGCCATGTACTCTTCGGTCTTGAGCCTGTCGGTCCGAACAATATTAATATTGTCAACATAATTGACCAGGACGCTGGTATAATACAACCAACGCGCGACGCACATTAGAAAGTCTTCCACGTCCAAGACGTCCACCGTGATCTTCTCAATCAGGCCACTGCATACAAACATCAAGTGCAATCATCATCTAGCCAGTCTGATCGAACTGAGAGAATGATAATTTAACGCACCGAATGTCACTGATGCGCTCGCGCACGCGTGCGATTTCGTGGAAATGCTGCGTCACGTACGCCTCGCTCTCCACCTGGTCCTGCAGCCGCTTGCGCGCACGCGAGAGCTCCTCGCCGAGCTCCTCGCCACTGGAAAAACAGCGTGTCACTAGCGGTATTTCCATTGTAAAACGCCGTGTAATTCTCACCTGTGGAGCAGCCGCTCGTGGTTGCCCAGCACAGTGCTCCAGTCGTCGCTCTGTGCGGCGAGAAACGCCTCGCCTTCGCGGTTGAATGCGCCGCTGGCGGTGAAAACTTGCGGTTCTGTTGGTTGTTTAACGGCGGCGGCGTCGCCAACGTTCGCGGTCGCAGGCGCTGGCTCGCTGTTCACGCCGCGCACGGTGTTGACCACGCTGCTGATCTCGAGCTTGGACGTCAGCTCTTTGGACTTGGCCATCACATACTTGAAGCTCAACATGGTGGCGACCGCGAGAGACGAAGAAGATGGATTGTGGAATTGGCAACTTCATTCTGTCCAACTTGTTGATGATTGGCTAAATTTAAGGCAATACACACTTTTTATTGGACAAAACGCGAAAAGATACTCAATACAAACACAGAGAAGCGCCTCACAAATGGCCAAGGCGCTCACGAAGCTCGTGGTGGCCGCAGGCACGAGCCCAACGTGGCAGCCACGCCATCTTGCTGCATGGATCTGGACGGTGCTCGAGCCACAGCTCAACGTACCTCTTGGCCCACGACGGATCACACGCCAACGGGTACCATTCCCATCGTCGAGCACCCAGGATATGCTTGTCATCCATAGCATCGAGGAAACTGTCGCACGAGGACGGGAGGAACTCGACTTCCTTGGGGAGATGCACTTGCATCTTCAGTAGCAGCTCTACCACGTCCAGGTGACCTCGCATCGCGCACTTCCACAGTGTATCCCGACGGACTTTGTGGAGTGGGCCAGCCTTCGCGAGCCACGTGACCATACTGGCATGGCCGTTGAGTGCCGCTTTCGCAATCGTGTCGTGGTGCCACAGCATGAACTTGTAGCTGAACCACTTGGCGACGACCCAGTTCCACTGCTTGATGTTCCTGTCGCCACCGGACGGGTCCGCGAGCCACTGGGCTGTCTCGTTGTCATTCTCACTGAGGACAAGCGCCACCGCGGAGCCATTGACAAAGCGAACGTCCTTGGTGTCCTCCAGCCACTGAAGCACCGCGAGTCGGTTCGAAGAGACACACGCTGCGTCCACCAGCTTGGCGTGCGAACAAGACGACGAGCTCATCAGGCTCGGGGCTGTGGTGGTCACCCACAACACTGCCTCCATGTGCCCACCTTCCAGAGCAGCGAGAAACGCATCGATCGTGGGCGTCAGCTTCTCGTGTCCATGGAGCCACTGTAGAATGACTACATGGCCACCTCGCGCTGCGCCGTTGAGCGCATCGATGGTGCATCCTTCGATACGATTCTCACCAAGCCACGCGAGGACATGGAGATGCCCCGTGGCGGCGGCGCGATCCATCGCGCGTGGCGTGCACGACCACTTGTACTCGGTATCCTGATGCATCGCCTGCAGCAGTCCAAGATCACCACGTTCGGCCACAAAGTCCATCGCCCCAATGTACTCGCGTTCCTTGGCCCAGCCGCGTCCTCGCCGCACGAGATCCACTCCGTGGGCCTCCGTGGCGAAGAACTTGCGGTACACGCGCTCGCTGCGTGCCTGGTCAATGTACTGCGCGGTCCACGAGATGGCGACGATCGTGTCTTGTCCATCTTGACCTGTTGTTCGAAGACAATGCAGGTCTAGTGCGTACGGTGTCAATGGATCGCGTGGCGTGTCCA
>JAADXF010000125.1:0-41505 GCA_023337575.1 Pythium chondricola
ATAAGGCGTCGACATGGTGGAGCGCACCGACTCGTGGCGGCCGTCCGTGGTCAGCAGCGTGGGCACGAGCACCTCGTGCTTGGACACGCGGCGTTCTTTGAACACGGAGATGCCGTCTTGCGACTTGACGAGTTTCCACGATACGTCGCTGACGCGGTGCCCCGCGGCCGCGTAGTCGTCGTACTCGCGCAGCGTCTCGTCCAGCAGCGAGTGCGCGAGGAGGCGGTAGGTCGCGGCTTCGTCGGCGCTGAGCGCGAGTGGCGGCGTCGCGGCCCACGGGATCATCGTCGAGGTCGGATGCGTTGGCTTTATGCATGTCCTAAGCGTTGGTGTTCGCGAGTGTATCGGGATTGTCTGATGGAGAAAAAAAAACGCCAACACAGCAAAATTCGAACTGTGTTTCAAGTTGGAAAGTTGGTGGAAGAAGGAAGACACGGGCCGCACCAACAATCAACACGCCGACTCGACTGATCACGGCGGAAAGCGGACGCATCGGCGCGATCGATGGTCGGCGCCGAGGGATGCGTCAATCATTTCGATTCGATCGATTCCAAGAGGGGCACACGCAACGTCCCACTCTTGACCTGCTGGACGTGGCGAGCTTCTGCACAATATGACAATATGCATTATGAGAGGTAATTAGTTGTACTGAGTCAATAATACCTACATTTAAATACAGACATGTATGCGTTTATAGAGAGCGTGACGACCCTGGTCGGGTCTGTTTCCTACACAAATACGAACCGGCCTCATGTCGGTGTGGCCATGAGCAAGACACCAGTCCCCATGTTTCATGGGGACTGGTCATGGGCCATGATGCACCGCGTCTCTCGGCGACTGAACCGAGGATACACACGCATGCAGCTGTTGGAATCGTCGCGGATTCAACATGATCTCCACTTGTGGTTCCATCAACCTCCACCACGTGCCCAGTGTGGCAGCGCCTCTCCATGCCGGTACCGGTACCGTTGAATGCTGACGCCACGTGGATGGCGGCATGTCAGTACTGTAGATGGAATCTCATGGCGTCTTCACGATGGCGGAGCCAGCTCCGACTGGATCTGGTCGAGGTTGACGATCTTGAACTGGGCTGCGCCATGCTTGTTCTCGGGCGACCCACGCACGATGGTGAGCTTGTCCTCGTCCTTGCGCACCACCCAGCCGCCGTAGCCGAAATAACTCGCATACGCAAAGATTGTGGTCGTCGGCTTCCTCGTCTCGATCGCAAACTGCTCGTAGGAGTTGAAATCACTTCCGCGTACCTTGAGAGCGCCGAGTCGATTGATGCCAAGGAAGAAGCTGGAGGACTCGCTTTGGAACCCCCACATCTCCGTGTCCTCGCCAAGCGTGTACGCACGGAATGTACATCCGTCCCCAACCACATCGGCCCTGTAATACGCATATCAGACCACTGCCTCCATCACTACGGTAAACACTCCATTGCGTAACCTACCCGAGCACTGGCTCCCCGTTCACGTCGCGTATGAACCTGCGTGTTTCCACCTCTTGAATCACACAGCGGTAGCGAAACACGACCGGCAGTCTCCTCCCAGTAAGCTTCTTTGCCTGCACCGACACGCGCTTGACGCCATCGTGGACTCGATCCACTTTATCATCCAGTCGATCCAGCTGACGGTTCTGAGTATCAAGCGCATTTCCAAGAGCGCATGATGCCTCTTTCAACTCGGCAAGTTGAGGTTCAAGCTGCCGAAGAAACGCTTCGTGGATGTCTCCATCGGTGGCGTGTGACAGAGTGCTTTGTGCTTGTCGTCTGGAGACGTTCGAGCTGTGGATTGGCTCGCGCGATGGGGACGGCTCGTTGGTGGCTTCTGCATGCGCTTTGGAGTAGTGTAACGCCAGCTCTTCACCATTCTTGAACACTACTTTGCATTCGGGGCAGATAAAACCCATAGTGATCTACGGCACCATCCGTGTTAGTTCACTTTCCATGATCCCCAACATGTGCAGACTTGACCTGTGCGTCTGGTTTCCCTGGCGTCTTCGAGCCGTTAGAAGCGGTATGGTCAGGCGTAGGCGGCGGTGTTGAGAACGCGTTGGCAATCCACCCGGACCACGTCATTCCGCGCATGATCCGCTTGGACAAATCGACGGTGTATTGGGCCTCATCTACAGCACGCTCTGTTCGACCCAATTGCTCTTTTCAGGCACCACCGAATATTAGTCATTCATGGTTCAAAGCGATAGAGTTTTGATCGTGCCTCAGTGGAGTGCGTACCGGATTGCATGCTGATGGTATGCGCCGTCTCCCTCGCCATACTCATCGATTCGGCAATCGAACGAAGCGATTGCCTCTGCTTTTTCTCCGCATCGTCGCGCCCCTGTACGCGCCGGTCTAGTTCTGCCGATCGATTTACTAGTACACGAGATGGAGCGGCAGGAGGCCGACCAGCCCCTGCTGATGTGGATGCGTTTGCGGCATCCTCCCACTCGGACATCTTCGACGTGCAAGTGGGTTCTTCACCTTTGGGTCTTAACGCCACCGACTGGCTAGTGCCACTCTGGTCACCGACCAATTATGTGGGTCACACCAAACGAGAAGGTTCGTGACATCGCTGACGTCAGGTGTGTCAGTGGACGCCCCAAACCGTTTGGGCCAAACGTCAATGGCTGTGGCCCGGCTACAGCCATTGACGATCATCACTGTGATGATCAGTGACGGACGCCCAGTCTCAATCACCATTGCAGCAGTTGCCTGCGTTCCCTGACTTCTGACTCAGAGCTGGGCCTCTTGGCATGCTGCGGCTGACCGGTGCGAGTCTCGAGGATTGTCCAATTGTTCCATCCAAATTATTTGTCCGCATGTGGACACCAAACCTCTTCCTGTTCTTTTCACTTGTGAAACTGGGAACGGAGTCTGTAAAAGTACCACCGTTTTCTTAAAAGTGGCCCCTACAATCGCCCAAATTCGGGAGCGAGCGGGCTGAGGAGCGAAGACGTAGCAAACCCGCGCGGGGTGCCCGCGAAGCAGAGCTGCGCGGTATTTGCGGAGGCGGGCCCAGCGACGAAGCACCCAGCGAGCGGACACCTAGGTCAAAAGTTGTCGTTGATTTTCTTGTTGGGGGTGTACTGTGTGGGGGCCACTACCCAATCGGATACGAATAGTGGCATCTGTGATATAGCCAGGCGGGTTGCATAAAACGCACGAACATGTCCATAAAACGCGCCTCGTGCAACTGGAAATGACCACAAGGCACTCACAGCTCTTGTGATTTTGAACAGGACCAGCAACGAGCGCAAGTGCAACTCCAGGCGACGAAGTGGGAGTTGGGAAACATGCGTGTGCGGGAAAACGCAGCTGCGGGCTAGGGCCTTGCCGACTATTGTCCAATTCACGCTCCGGGTTCATTACTTTCGGCCCCCATCTCTCCATGATCGTGACGACAGTGTCATCAACACGGAGTGGTTCATCCAATCTAAGTGGATTACCACAATCATTGTAAAATTGATCCCACATAGCGATCCGAATCCACTAGTATAAGAAGTCGATTGGTTTCAACGCTCCTGGGTGGGTGTACCACTGGGACATACGCATCTGCCGGGCAATCACCTTACTGGGCAGACTGCCCAGCAAGGTGATTCTTTTGGTCAAGAACGCAACTTGCCCCGCACGTTCGCCACAGTCGCCAGGGTGAAACCGCGAATCGATCGGGACAAGCACGCGACCATTTCCAGCTCGGCCCACAATCAATTTTGCTCTGCGAAGACGCGACGCCGCGCGCGACACCACCATAGATAAACACACAATGCGCCTGAGCGACCAGCAAATGGAGGACAACGCGGCGGTGATCACGGCCGCGCCAAAGGGCAAGAAGAGCGTGCGCTTTGCGTGCGTCGAGGTGCTCGAGTTCCGCGTTGGATACACGTCATGTGCGGTGCCGACGACCGGCGGCCCCCCGGTCGGGCTGATCGGCGCGCCGATCGCCAAGAAGGTCTACCACTTCT
Source organism: Pythium chondricola (assembly GCA_023337575.1). NCBI lineage: Eukaryota > Oomycota > Peronosporomycetes > Pythiales > Pythiaceae > Pythium > Pythium chondricola. The sequence goes on from JAADXF010000125.1 coordinate 3,964, forward strand.
CCCAGAACTCGCTTGACATCGAAGAGGAAGATCGTATCCCACGCGGCGACATTGGCGACGTGTGGATCTGCCCACTTGAACGCGCTCAGCTGCTGATCGATCTGTACAAGTTCTCCCCGGAGGAGATCAACCTCCTGTGCCTCGAGGCACTCGCCGTTCAGGAAGCACGTGCTGTCTCGCGACGCGACTTTGAACCAGCACATGTGCTGCGTTCCTGCGACTTGGCCCAGCTGCAGCTTCTTCGCGATCTGCGCTACGCCGCGCAGCCTGTGCATGTTCAGCGCGAGAAGGTGACGCTGTTCGACTGTAACCCAGTCGTCGGTATTCTCGCTTAGATGTCGATCAGCGTATGGTTGATGCATCCAGCTATTTATTCGGTGTGATTGCGAGCACCCTATCAGGTTAGAGATTAGACTACAGTAGAGCTTCATGCTGTCGTAGGTTATAACGATGCTACTACGTGTATACTACATACCGCATTCATTTGTGTATTCTGCGTAGCTTCCACTTCGCAATTTTCCTCGTTCTTCATCGTCGCTTGACATCCTCGCGTGATACTTCCAGCATGTCTTTGTAATTCACATTCGCGACGTCGCATCGCCACGCACGCAATGGATGGTTTGATGGTGGCGCCATCTAGACGAGCCATGACCCAGCTGCGGCACAGCCTGTGCACAGTGCCGCACACTTGGAGACGCGGCGAATGTCAGAAGAGATCCGTTGTCGTCAACTGAAGACAGCTTCTCCATGTCACTAATGACATTGGTCACTATAGCAAGATTTTAACAATATTATTATGTCTCTTATGGTAAAGCCCTCAAAGTGACGATGTGGACGTCATAGATCACCGGTCTGAGACTCAAACCTCGTAATAACGACACCACTCGAAGGCAAACCAGTCTGAAAGACTCTGACACTTCACAATCAATGTCGATAAAGCAAGGTGTAACACCATCCTGAGTAAACATAGAACGGCCCCGAATGGGTCAGTCCGTTGGCGTTGCTCGATGATGGAACCACAGGAGTTCAGCATACCTAGCGTCACAGACCTCAGATACCTCCCACGCTCCAGTACAGTATTCACTCCGTGCATTGACTCTCCTCGACAATGACCACCAAGAAGCGCGTGCGTTGGTCGACGATCACGATCCACGAGTTCGCGGTGGCTCACGGCGGCAGCGCCGTACCCAAGAGCGGGCCGTCCATCGGACTGGCGCCCACGCCCGAGTTCACGTGGAGCACGAGCGTTGGCACGATGGCCAGCGAGAACGATGGCGTACGCCGCTTCACATCTGCGGAGCGCATGGCGCTGCTCCGTGATGCGGGCTTCACGCGCGAACATATCGACGCGTTCGTCGACGAGGCCGCCGATGTGCGCAAGTCGCGCGAGCTCTATTACTCGAGTGAGATGAAGTCGTTCCGCAAGAAGCGCAAGAAGTGCAAGGCCGAAGCCCGCGCTGCGCGCCGCATGGAGCCAGAGATGCCGACAGCAACGCCGACACCACGCAGCCCCGCCTCAAATAGCGACGTGACGACTGCGTCATGCGACGGCGCGAATGAAGGTGCAACTGCTGCAGCTACTACCACTGTAGCCGATGCCAACGACCATCTACGGATAAAGATCCAGCTACCGCCGTCAGCGGCAAAGAGCAGCGGCGTGGGCGGCAAGCTACCGGCGTCGCCATCCATCGTGCCAGCGCCGATTCCGCTCTCGCCATGTTGTTCGTAGATTCATTTCTTTCCTTCCCTCCTCTGTATCCGATTATATATAGACCACGATTCCGTCAGTCATGACCATTCAGATCCGTCTGATTCACTCTCTCTCTCTTTCACTCGCGATTCGCGAGACGAAGGAACGTAGACCTCATTACCCATAGTGCACCGCCGTTACGTGTATCGAGGGCATGGTATTAATACCTCCATTTTTGGGGTCTAGCTGTTGGAACCGTTGAAGGAGCTACTGCGGGTTCGCCGTGACGAGGATGCCGCGAGCGCCCTCGCTCGACTGATCCTCAAATGCCTATTCCATCGCTCTTCAAACGCAAGAGCAGCGGCGCCAAAGCCGGCAAGAAACCGGTGGTCGATGAGCTCAAGGAGGCGTTCAGTGGGGACGACAATCTGTTACAGCTTCACGCAGAGACCGCTGAGCTCTTGCGTCTCGTCAAGACACCAGCATCCATCCCCAAGGTCAGGAGCCCCGTATCAAAAAGACAGTCGACCACGGGATCGCCGGTCAAGCGGCCAGTGCGTCAAACGATTGAGGTTCTAGAAGACGATGATGACGACGTACAGCCACCACCAACCGCACAGACTGGCGAGTCTGATCGTCGGGCGACCGCCACAGCAATAGATCAAGCGGATGGGATTGATCCATTCGCGTTCAGTGCAGAGGAGCTCCGCGTGCGGAAAGCCAGCGACACATTTGTACCAGATACTTCGCCGTCGAAGAGGGAGGTTGGTCGACAGCTCTATCACTTCAGCGAGGAGCAGCGTCGATTGCAGCGCATTGAGCAGCGACAACTGGCGCAGGCGGCGCGCCACGAGTATGAAGCAGAGTCTCGATTAGTGGTTAATCGTGGTGAAGATAGCGCGATCAAGGTATGCGAACTGCTGCCTTCGTGTGTCTCGATTTGTTGTTACACCTAGGGCCGTGTGTATCAGATCCAAGCACACTCAAGAGGATTTCTCAGCCGAAAGCATACCGAAGAAGAGCGAAAGGTAGTGTCACCTCTCGGGTGAATCAAATGTGCTCATCTTGTTGAACTCATTCACGTACTCTCAACAGAAAGACAACGAGGAACAGGAGCTGGAGCGACGGAGACAGGAAGCAGCACACTGGCATGAGGTGCGCGACGTCGAGCGCAACGAAGTGTGGTACTACAACTCGCTGTCAGGCCAAAGTCAGTGGGAACGACCATCATTTATGGAGCCAAGCCAGTCGTCGACACCCGAGCTACCAACGAACCAGCCGTCAACATCCAAATCGTTGGCGCTTCCAACTCTGCTTCCTCGCATTGCGTCGTCCAGCGATCTACCACCAGTCTCTCAATCTACCAGTCGACCGAACAGTAGTAGCAACTCGAACTCGAGGCCGACGTCATCATCGGCCAAGACCACACGACTGTTGCCATCTCTTGGCGCCCCGTTCGACTACACTGCACCACCGGCGACGAGTCCGTGGGAATGCGACTCAGTCGCTACCTCAGACCAAAGCAGTCTGTGCAGTGAGCGACTTGAGGATGATGAGGCCACCGACTTCTCTCGCGGCCGACGGTCCTCTTTGAACGTAGATGAAGAAGTGCAGCAGCACCTAGAATTCGAGGACGATTGGCAAACCAACCAGTCGCTCTTCCTCGCCGACGGCTCCAAGAACAGCAAGCTGCGCGACACGATCCGCCATGCACTGCAGACCTCCAAGTTTGACTCGGTGACCTCACTTGTCGCGAGCAACGTCATCCTTCGTAAGAAACCAACACCGACAAAGCAACGCCAACAAAACACCGACGCACTCTCCAACCAACGCCAACCGCGCGGACGCGAGATCGTGCTCGGGCGCCGGGATGCACCGATGTTTGTCGCGGTGATCGACCGCAACGCACCACCGCAGTCCCCGGCGACGATCAAGACCAAGAAGACGCCAACGAAGCGCCGACCGCATGCATTGCCCATCGGCACCGATCCATCGAATCCGCTCGCGTCCACGCCGCAGATCCGTGATCTCACAGACCCGGGTCTTGCCAATGACAATCACTCTGCAACGCCAACTTTCCGTCCCGTTTCACCAACAAACAAGAATGATGGTGCATCTTCCCCCTCCTCCAAATCCAAACCAGTATGCTTCAACTGCTGGAGCTCCAGCACGGGGCACCACTGCGATGTGCACGTGGATCCGCTCGCGAGCCGCAAGATCAAGAGCACCGAGAGCGCGCTGCTCTGCTCCAACTGGGACCTCGACCAGCTCCGGCGCAAGTACCGCGCGGAGGAAATCCAGGAGATCTTCATGAAACAGTGCGCGTCGCTGCGGTATGACAAGCGCTTGAAGCAATACGTGACCGTGATTGAGGCGCGCCACCCAATATACCGCCGCGTCGAGGGGCTCGCAACCGCATGGAGCAAGACCATGCGCCGCAAGCTTCACACACGCGCGTGGTTCCGCTCGTTCATCGAACAGCTACGCGCTGGCGCCGTGCCCAAGGCTGATTCCACGACGCCCAAGCTCATGAAGCTCAAGACCGCCATGCAGAACAATTACTGGTGTCTCCAGTATAGCGAAACCGTGCGGGAGTTCCACCCGAAGGCGCCGGTGACGACCAAGAACTTTGGTGGTGGCGCACCGATTCCGGATGTGATCATGGTTGACCCAGCCCGCCCACAGCTGCGTTATTGGATACTGAAGGCAGCGCACACGAACCCCGTGGAACTGTACAAGCCACGCAAGTACGAGCTCCCACCACGACGGTGTGTGCCGATGCCGACACCAAGTTTCGTTGATGAGATCCCGTTGCCCGTACCCAACATCTACATCGACAGTGGCCACATCGCGAGCTGGCTGGAGAGACAGAGTTCTCGTATTGGTACAGCCGCGATCGCCAAGGCGCTGCTGCAGATCCACGCATGCACACCACCACGCGGCGCCACTGACGCAAGACGAACCAAGCACGTGACACCGGTCACAGTCATGTTCGCCACATTCGGTCGCAAGCCAACACATGGCATGCTAGCAGTTGGAGGTCTCAGCGCCGAATTGCTCATTCACATGTTGGTGACAACGTACATTCCGGCGCAGTATGGGCATTTCATCGTCTTTGATCGCCGCGCGATCGCTCCCTTCTTGACAAAAGACTACGACGCCAAGTTCCAGTGCCTCAACATCGACGCAAAGACGATGGAGTACCTACTGCGGCCGCTAGAGCATGCTCTCAACGTACGCCGTCCTCCATGCATTGTGCTCGCGACGAGGTTCCACATGGGCGAGACAGAGACCGAAGCTTCGCAGCGCTTCCCAGTCAACCGACCGGAGCAGACGGGTGAAGAGCTGGCTAATGGCTTTCGCACGTTCTGGCTTGTGGACGCATTCGCTGTGCCCGATGAAGTGGACTGTGTGACCGTCCAGCCCACGGCCGACGTGCTCTCTCCGAACACGACCAGTCTGAACCCCACTGTGACCACCAAGGCGGATCGATTCTACCCATTCTGCATCCCGACAACCAAGGAGAACACCCCGATCGAGTTTATTCATTTGCTGTGGATCGGCCAGTCAAGTCTCAACCAGCCGCAGACATTCACGACGCTCGGAGCACAGCAACCAGGCGAGTTCATGCGGAACTCAAACCCAGACGGCGCGCTCGGAGTGTGCACGAGTGTCATCTACCGTAGCTGGGCGTACTTGCAGAGTGCAGCGTTTGACGAGTTTACGACCGACGAAGGCGTCGCGTACTGGTACAACAAAGAATCCGGGGAGACGTATTGGTCTCGTCCGCTACTACCGATCGAAAAGCACCGCGGGGGAGATGGCGACGTGGATGGAGTCGTGGCCCACGGACACGGTGAAGTGGCCACTCTTGGTGTCGGTGTGGACGCTGCAAGATATCCTCAGCGAGAAGTGCGCAAGTACATGACCAAGAAGATGGAGCCACCGGAGCAGAAGGAGAAACGAATCAAGAATGTCGCTGCCAGTGCAAAGAAGCACGAGCTGGTCGTGTCGCTCAATGACGAGACAACGAAGAAGAACAGCAAACATGACGCGCAACGAGGCCTCGTCAAAGTTGAGGTACCCAAGCTTGAGTTCAAGAAGAAAGGAACGGCTAATGCTCCGGTGGGTTCAGTATCACCAGCGAAAAAGGTAGCACCGGTGGCGTCTTCACCTCAGAAGTCGCAGCAACACTCACAGCAACCGAGTGTTGGGGTGGATCCGTCGACCCAGCAGCTCATTGCCACGATCACGCAAGCACTCGGCTCAGCAGGGACTAGTTCAGGCGCGGATATGCTGCAACTGGGCATCGGGCTCGGCATGGGACTCGGCCTTCGACAGCATCAGGCGCAGCCACAGGTTTTGCGCAGTTCAATGTCTTCTCGATCGCAACGTAGCCGTCCTCGCTCTGCCGAAAGCCAGGTATCTTTTGCGGACGAGATTGAAGAGGGTGGGGAAGAAGAAGGAGGTGCTGACGATGGAGACAGCACAGCACGATCAGACTTCACGATCAGCACAGAGACCACGATGATGACGGATCGAAGTGTCATGTCGACTGCGACCTCGGTAGATGTCGGGCTTTCGCCTGATGAAGTGGAAATGCTCCCTGAGGCTGAGCGTGCAGGATACAACGCTAAGACGCCAGGCTTTCGCACCCACCCGCCCCCAGGCGAGGGTCGCACGTGGGTGGACCAGCCAATCAACAGCTCGACCGAGAGCCAAACCGCTGTCGAGGGATTCGGTGGATCAGTGCATCAACGTGTGGCGTGTCTACCCAAGGACTTCGTCACAGCAGTAAGCAGCACCAAGACATGCAAGATGCAGGCCAACTACTTACCAGTGATCAAGAACACGGTAAGCGACTGCGAAATAACTGATGATGGTGACAGGATGGTAGACTCACTGACATGCATCGTGCGGTACAGAATGAACCACATAGCGTGGGAATTGTGCGACCACGGCCAGCGCTGACAGAGTGGCTCGCAGCAGGGTACTCACCGTGGTCGGCCGGACGAGCCATCTTTGGCACACAGTTCATCAAGAATCTGATGCATCGCCCAGAGATTCTTGCAGCACAGAAAAGCGGAACTAGCCCGAGTGTCAGTGGTGCTACTGGTGCTCCTAATGCATCGTCGGTCCAAGTCGAGAAGAAGGAGAACGTCACACAGGCCGTGAAAGAGGCTCAGCAGCTGGACACGGTATTCAGTCTATGTCGCCACGGCAAGTACGACGAGCTGGAGAGGGTATGGCACACTATCGTTGAGCTCGTTTTGTGAAGCTGGATGCTGAGCTGGTATTTGTGCACAGATGATCACAAGTCCCGACTGGACCCTACCGATCGATGCCAAAGACGTCACGGGCAACACGCTTCTATCGATTGCGTGCCAGAACAACAACAAGCGCATTGCCAAGCTGTGCCTTCGACGTGGTGCCGACCTCAACACTCAGAATGTACGTGTCGCCCTGACGCATTGTATGCTGAATCGAAGACTGATTCTAGACTCCTTGTCGTTGCTTAGCTCAACGGCCAAACCGTGCTCCACTACTGCCACGAGTATGGGTTCCACGACCTCATGGACTACTTGCTGGACAAAGGCGCGCGAGACGACGTCCTCAACGCCGACGGCCTCACGTGCTACGAAGGGCTCTCGAAGGAAGCTGTGGATGCTATCTGAGGTTCGGTTGTCCGTCGTGTCCACCTTTTGTATTGTTCAATCGTTAAAGTAGTGCAACGCGTGCAGCAACAGCGAGAAGAACGCGTAGAAGCAGAAGATCATGAACCCGTAGCCGTTGCCGACCTGTTGCGTCTTCTCCAAGATCTTGTTGCTCTACAGTACACTGTTGGTTCAGTATCATCGATCGAGGACGCACATGACCACCACCACACACCTGCTTGATGTTGCTCGACGTTTCCTGCGCGTAGTCGTGGATCATCTGGATCTCGGAATCCTGCTCGATCAGCTTGTCCGTGAACTGGCTGACGAGGTTCGAGATCTCGGCCATCTTGGCCTCCATTTGCCTGCACACAACCATACATGGGCCATGCTTTCCCTCTCGCTTTAGGATCTTGAGCCACACTCACTTGGCATCTTCAACGTTCTCCTGGAAGTGGCGGTGAAGCGTCACGTTCTCGGCATGGAAGCGCACCTGTTGCTCCTCGGTGAACTCGATGGTGTCGTTCTGTGATGCAAACACGGGCGCATGCTGCACGGCGGGTGGTTTTGGCACTGACGCTTTTCTTCTCTGCATCTCTGTTGTTGACAGTGAATGCGTGGACAATGAATCCATTGGATCAGCAGATCGGTCAGTGGTTGTCCTGACCAGCTCGCTCTCTCTATCGGCGAGAGCGAGGCGGACGTGGTTGGGCACCAGTCTACAGACACACAACACATACGTGGACGAGCTCAGCATCGTTGAAGAACGTCTATCTGCCCGGCCTGCACTTACCGCTGCGAGGTCAGGAATGTAAGCGCCACCCGCTGTTTCTGCAGGTGCTTTGCAGCCGCCGCGGTCGCTTTCAGGCGCTGTGTATAGGATCATATTGCCACGTGTGTTCGTTGCATGGTAGCTGTATACCGGTACACACATACGTACTCACCTCGAGAAGATATGCGATGACTTCTTTCTCATGCTCCAGTAGTGAGACGGTTGAATCTGCCACAACATCGCGTGTCAACTCGTCCTCGTATGAAGCACACACGCTGTCACAGTTAAACCTACGCGGCTTTTGTGTAGAGTCCTGCAGTGCTTCGATCTTGAGGCTGCAGTTCTTGACAAACTCGGTTATGTCCTAGAGATGGCAAAGCGTCAGGGCATAGTTTGGTAGACCATGGTCTGCTGTATTCTACTGTGAACTCACGCTGTCGACCTCGTCCTTTTCGCGCTCGCTCATTCTCGCATTTCCTTTGATGCGAATGAATGCGCTCGCTTGCACATATTTCGACTCGACAGATCGCACCAGCTCCTCCAGATTGACCAAGTCATGGCGCTGATGACACGAGAGAAGAAGCGTCAGCTTTCATGATCAATGGTGGATGCGCACGCTCATGAACGCGCCAATTCTGTAGCCTCCTGAAGAAACGGCGCTGATGTCTTTGGATCTGACGCATGCTGCTCCGCTGGAGCGCCTGTGAGGCGCAGAAACTCGTGCGTGCGGTCGATCCGTGGTGCCCCCATGTCACTTGCCACATATCCAGTTCAACCTCTCCACAGCAAACGTTTCAAATCATGATTGGCCAAAACTCAATCATCCAATCAGCGCTCAATCCAACGCTGTCGTTAGTTTGGGCATCAAGGGCGTTATTTTAGGCAAACTATTCACACTCGCCAAAAACAAAACGCAAAACACAACAAAAAACCCAAAAAAGGGGGCGAAATTTTTCACCACACTACAGTACGCCACATACAGTACCAGAGGAAACATGGCGGCCGAGTCCTCGCCGCTGCAAGTGCTCGCCGCGCTGCGCGAGCATCTGATCAAGGGCCGCAACGTGGAGCCGCGTGAGGACACCCTCGTGCTCGTGGGCGTGGATGGGCAGCCGCTGCAGTCGTTCCCCAAGCACACGCTCACCGCGTACCACTCGAAGAGCACCAAGAAACCGTACGATCTACTCGCCGTGTGGACGTGCTACAAGTACGCGCACCTGCCGTTCACCGACTACGTGGGCCAGTGCCGCACGGAGAAGGCCGCAATCATCTCGACGGTCGATAAGCGGGAGCTCATCGCCTACCTCAAGGGCGACAGTGAGACATCGGCACAGATCACTGGTAGTGGTGACGCTGCCGCCGAGTCGACAGCCAAGCGAGCGGCCACAGGTTCGACAGATGATGCCCATGATGCCAAGAAGAGGAAGATGGGCGAGACGAGTGACAGCGGCAACAAAGAGAACAACCACCGCCACAAACCGTCGGCGTCGGCGCCACCAAGCTCGGCGTCGGTGAATGACGAGGACACGGAGCTCAAGAAAGTGCTGGACAAGGAGTATTCGCACCGGAATCGCACGACGATCCTGAACGCATCCAAGAAGAGCTTTGACAACGTGCTCAAGGCCGTGGAGGCCGCCAATGCGGAGACCAAGGAGAAGATTGAGAAGGCGTCCAAGGCATCGCTCACTGTGCCGGTGGTTGCACGGAAGGAACAGAAGCCGCTGTCGGAGTTGATCAAGACCAAGATCCACGGTGCGTGGAGAATGAATGGATTGTACTGTGAGCATGGCTCATTCTCGTGTGTGTGTGTGGCTAGGCACTCCAATTATCGTGGTACCGGCCGGTTTCTCCGACTTGCTCACCATGCTCAACATCAAGGACTTTTTGGTCGACGGCGTGTACGTCACCAACATGCAGAAAAAGTCGGAGGGGTGCAGAAAGGAGCAGACGATCACGATCCGCCACGAAGAAGGCGGAGAAACGTACACATTCAACCTCGTGGACAGCGTCACCCGATTCAAGGACAAGGACTGGTACGGGAGATACGTCGGACAATGATCCATGGCATGTGACACTGATATTGTGGGCCATGGAATGCAGGCGATGCGTCGTGGCGGTGATCGTTTCTGGTCAGTCGTGGCAATTCAAAGGCTGGAAGTGGAAGTTCCCCGTCGAAGTGTTCAAGAAGGTGTGCGGCGTGCACATTTACACGCAAGGCTCCGTGCTCAAAGACGAGATCAAGCAGTGGGATGTCAAGATTTCGATGATCCATCCGGACAAGCGACACTTGGACAAGGTCGCCGCCAAGGAGTTTTGGCGCTACCTCTTTGAATTCCTCACGCTCAAGCTTCAGTAAGTAGTACTGCGTTGCTCGCCCACCGTCTTCATTGCTCATATATCAAACAGAACAAATCAAAACAACAAAGATTTCTCAAGGCGAAGCAAGATACTTGTTCATGTGGGCAGCAGGAGTGAGGAGTATGTGTTGTTTCGTCGCGGCGGTGCTCTATATTTAGGTTGCGCACGGAGGCTGTCCAAAAATGCGCGAGTTAGCGCCTTTGAATTGGGAACAGTGACGCAGGGCATTCCATCGGTTTCACTTCATCGCGGGCGGGTAACACAAGGAACGCCATGCCACGCCCGCAACCAACTTTGGCGCGGCGTCTTGCTTCAACCGTTGGCGAAACCAATCCCGCGCCCACAGTGGGTCCCGCTTGCAATCGCGTGCTGCGTGTCCTCGACTGGGCGTGGTACCAAGCTCAAGCCAACCAGCCCCCTCCCATCCAGTTGATCCAACCCGCCTCCCGACCATCGTGTGCATGCCTCGTGAATCGCACTGTGGTGCACAGTCTTCTCGCTCAGCTTTCTCCCGGCCCGTTCGGATTTCGTCAGCTCGCTCCGTCTCGACAAGTCAAACTATTCGGCAATCATCGTGGCGCAACAGTGGAAGCGCAAGTACGAACGCGGGCCCTCCACCATTGCCGTCACTGATCGAGACGAGGACTTTCCGACCACTGCCCCGGACTTTGCTCCCCAGCTCGCGACCATCGACACGTCGACCAGCCAGGACCACGAACAAAAGGCCATGCCCTCCAGTGCGGCGAGCGCTGGCGGGTCGAATGGGCACCCCAAACCGACCAAACCAGGCAGCTCCTCCGGTAAGATCATGGATGGGCCATCGACAACGCCGCTCAAGCCGCCGTTGAACAGCATCAAGAGCTCCCGCAAGGTTGCACCGGAAGACCAACCGCCGCCAAAGGAGCTCACGCGACAGGAACAGGCGATCCAGTTTGCAGAGAACAAGTACATGAGTACCGCGCTCACGTTGTGCACGCTTTTCGCCTTGTTCGGCGACGATATCCGCGTGCTGTGCCCCAAGAGCGCCGACAGCCCCATCTACCACATGCTCTTCATCTGTCTGCTCTTATTCCTCGCCGAGCTCGGAGTCAACGTGTACGCACGTCCGAATTACTTTATGAAAGGCCGCGGCGGTGCCTTCTACTTGGACCTGGTCTCGACGCTCTCGGTGATCCCAGACATCGGATGGATTTGGTCCCATGTGGTCGGCACGAGCTCGGGCACGTCGAGTTCGAGCCAGGCAGCAGCGTTGAAAGCTGGCCGTGCCTCGCGCATGGGAACGCGAGCCAGCCGTATCGTGCGTCTCGTGCGACTCTTCCGCATGCTTCGCATTCTCCGCGCTGTCAAGGGAAAGAACAAGGACGAAGAGGTCAAAGTCGAGATCTCGGAGCCATCCAAGATCGGCAAGGTGCTGACCGAGAAGACCACGCGGAGATTGGTCCTGCTGGTGCTCTCGATCATCATCCTGTCACCGATCATCGATGGCTCGGTGGATCAGACGCAAGACGATTTCCAAGTCTCCCAGCTTGAGCGTCTTCATCGGTACACGCAGGACTACAATGCCACGGGTCAGATCACAGACGAGCACTATCGAAGAATGATCGAGCAGTACGTGCGCGACAGCAACGGCTTGATCGTGGAGATGTCGCTCCACCACGTCGACAACGCGACCCTCAACTCGTGGCTCTCCGAGATCAAGTTCCAGCCGCTCGATTCCGACGACGAGTGGACTTTTACGGCACCGTACACGCTCACGTCGAACCCAAAGAACGGCTGGTCAGCAGACAAGTACTTGGTGTCGGATCCCGCCGAAGAGTACCGTTCCGACGAGTACACAGTCGTAGAGAACTACGGCTGTTACCAGAACAACGTGTGCATTGACTGCTCGAGCGGTGAGACGGTCGGCTCTTGCCACTCGTGGGTCACATTCGACATTCAGCGCTTCGCCAAGGAGACCGCGTGGCTCAACATTGGCAAGACGATCGTGGTCATCTTCTGCTTGGGTATCTCCATCTTCGTACTCACCAAGGATGCCGAGACCATGGTCATCGGTCCGATTGAGCGCATGATGCGCCTCGTGACCCAGCTCGCGGAGAACCCGCTCGGTGCGACCGAGGCCAAGAAGGAGCTCCACGAAGTGTACGCGGATGAGAAGACCGCAGACGACTACGAGACCAAGATGCTCGAGCAGACATTGGGGAAGATCGGTCGCTTGCTCCAAGTCGGCTTTGGCGCAGCCGGTACTGAGATCATCAAGAAGAACATGGGCGGCGCGGGTGAACTGGATGTGATGATCCCAGGTAAAAAGATCACGTCGATCTTTGGCTTCGGCATCATCGAGCACTTTACCGAGACGTGCTCCATCTTGGAAGAAGACGTGATCACGTATATCAACACCATCGCCGAGATCGTCCACAGCGACGCTAAGATCTTCCACGGTGCCGCCAACAAAAACATCGGCGCGGCGTTCCTGCTGGCGTGGAAGATGTGCGACGGAGCGCTGCCAGGTATGCGGGACCCTCGCGACGCGGCAGATAAACCGCGCATGGATCCAGTCGAGAAGGCCAAGAAGCGTGAGGGTATCTTTGTGATGAGCACGGGGGATGGCACGGTCGCGAGACGGATCTCACCACAAGAGCTCGTAGATAGCGCGCTCACGGCGGTCTTGAAAATGCGTGTGGACTTGCACAACGCCAACCACCACGGAACGCTCGCCAAGTACTGCACCAACAAGAAACTCGTGACGGCGTTCGACGGCTTCGAAGTGCACTTGGGCTTTGGGCTCCACCTCGGCTGGGCGATTGAAGGTGCGATCGGCTCCAAGTACAAGATCGACGCGTCGTACTTGTCCCCGAACGTCAACATGGCAGCGCGATTGGAGGCCGCGACGGGCCAGTTCGATGTGCCGATGCTGATATCCGAGTGGTTTGTCGACGAGCTCTCGGCATCGGCCAAGAAGATGTGTCGTCGTATCGATCGCGTGATGGTCAAAGGCAGCGAGATCCCGATGGACCTGTGGACCTTTGACATTGGCCACTACCCCGTCGAGGGCGTCGCACCGACGATCCTGCCCGACGGCACCCAGAAACCGGTCGAGTTTGGCTCGGACGCGATCTTCAAGATCTTGCAGGAGACGATTCCACGCGGCTTTTACGACAACTTCAATGAGGGCATCGGCGCGTACTTCAGCGGCAAGTGGGATATTGCCCAGGACAAGCTGACGGCGGCTAACCAGATCTGGGAAGACGGACCGACCAAGGTGGTGCTGCGAGTGATGGAGAACGAGAGTCAAGGAACCTTCGTCGCCCCAGGCTGGTGGAAAGGGTACCGCCAGCTCACCGAGAAGTAGATTCGAAGCCCTTTCGTCAGGTGATGGTGTACCATAGTAGATTCCCCTCTTCTTTATCTTGTCTTTCATCTTTTTCTTTTCACTCCCTTCGTTCACATGGCAGACGTTGTTAATACCAAGCAGTGTCATCAAACCCACCATCGTCGTAGCCACGGTCAGTGTCCCGCACGTGCTGTTGCCGTTGCTTGTTTCTCGCCTTGTAAGTCTTCCTCTTCTGCCGTGATTCGCGCAGGATCGCATTCGCTACTCGCTCGGCGATGTCGTGCATGGACATGTGTGGCAGCATGCATTCACTTGGCTTGGGGCACACGATCGGCTTCGATACATCTTGAAGGAGTCTTGCTATTTGCCCTGGATCTGGAATGCCTCGGCAAAAAGGAAACTTTGGTTGAACACGCCGACCCTGCTTTCGCGCCTTCGATAGCTTATTCGCTGTCTTGGACGCCTGCAGATGCGAGTAGTCTTCAAACTCCCACTTGATGCCGTGCTTCGAAGGTGGCAGTCGCAGATGAAGTAAACTGCACTTGGTACCACTCATGATCTCGCGATCACAATCACCACCCCGCAAAAACTCAGGACAGTAGCTGCCAGTTTGGAACGTGTAGGGGATGCGGCGGGAAATAGGAGGCCACTTTGGCATCACGTAGCCGAAGAGCTCGTCGGAGAGTTCACCAATCTTTTGCACCTGGGAAAACAGGTCCAGTGCTTGAGCACTCGCGAGATTCCCAGCAACAGCGGTGCGTTTCTCGTCCATCGATACCTTCCAGATCTGTACTTGGACATCTTGCTTTACCGTTGACGTATGGTGCTGGTACTGGAGAAGATAGTTCACGGTTGGCAGGCTCAGGAGAGTACTGATCACGTTTCTCACACCCACGAAGAAATCGGTTGGCTCGAATGCAGCAGGGAAACCTGGGGATCCGACCAGCCGAAGGAGCGACTGAAGCGGCATTCTCGAATACGAAATCAACTTCCCAGTCTTCGGTGAGAGTCGACAGAGCACAACTGCCGAGCCCCCTCGCATCCAGGAATGCAGCCACATTCTGCGAAACTCACTTGGACTGATTCGTTCCTCGATACCGTGTGGCATGTGGTCTGGCTTGACGAAGATACTCGCGTGTTGAAGTGTCTTCGAATCCTTCTCACGCAGAGAGAAAGGTGTCGTTGTGCGGACAAGAATCTTGATATTTCCCATTTGCCAAATGTTGTACGAAATTCGCACGGTTGAATGGCCATTGGTTGCACCCTGTACATGCCACAAGCGTTAGACATCCCTCACGCTTCGCAAATCACTCGCACGATTTTACCGTGAGTCGGTTAATGACAGCCCATTTCCCCGCCTGTTCAATCTTCTCGCGGGCGGTGACCTTCGAATCCGGGAGCGGTCGATCCAGATACAGCGTTCTTCTCGGCTTTGATTTTACCACGGACACTCGGTTCTTCACCGGAATGAACCATCCTTCAGACTGCTTTGCAACATGCGTGAGAACTGCATTCCTATCGAGACCTCACACACTGCCCTACTCACCGTGGGGTTCACGTCTGCTGCCGTAGAGTCGAACATGGCCAGCAATGTAGATGACGTCATAGCCACATCACAATCGAACTCGTCCATCAATCGCTCTGCGGTGGCATCCGCAGAGATGGGGCGCCACTGACCCACTTGTTCGCATATTGACTCTGCTTCCTGCTCCAACTCGCTCGCATCCATATCCCGCTTCAGATCAGCGACGTCAACGACACTGCATTCCCCGGTAGCGGCGATCTCGCGCACGTGTTTCATCATGCTTCCAGCTCGCTCAACCGGCGTTGCACTTCTGCTGTCAATCGAGACCGATAGCTGGGCCTCATACCACCGTGAATACGAGTGCGCCACTTGATTTTGACACGCTTGCAGGTGGTGGCTGTACTGTAGTATCGAGAAACTGTTAGCGCATACTTAAAGTATCGTTGTGAAGGGTGACAGATTACCATGCGATCCACGAAGGGCGGCACGAACTGGTAATCGAGCTTGCGCTCCTTCAGAGCAAGTCTCTCCATTGCCACCTCAAACTCAAATTGCTCTTGCTTCGCGATGCCTTCAATGCGCTTCAATATGGCCGCCTCCTCTTGTTTCAATGCGAGCAGGATCGGAATGCCTCCCTGTAGAAAGGAGGTGAAGATGCGCTCAACAACGAATGACCTACATCAACCCGACTTACCGCTAATGCTGTCATGCGCTTATGATGGAGTTGCGCATACTGGCAATGCTCCTCGACCGTAAGTGCTGATATGCGTCGCGCGATGTTCTCTGCTTGTTTCTTGTGCTCGTCGGCTGCCATCTCCAGGACAATCTCGGCGAGATGCTTCAACGGCAACGCTGCCGTGGCGCTCACAGTAGGACCACCAGCCACTACGAGACTTCGAATGCTTCCCACGACTCCTCTTGCCACTGTCACTGGCTTGGTCGCGTTCTCCGTGGCAATGGCGGTGCGAATCGCGAGCCGCGCGGCCTCCGCTTTATGGAGCATTTCTCCTTCGCGACGACGCCCATCGACAGAAAACTCATCGAACGTAGCACGGGAGATGAACGGGGACGTGACTCCATCCCCGTCGGATGCTGCTGGTGCATTTCGCTTGCGTGAGATCAACGGGGGAGGAACGGCGAAAGGGTTCTCCATTTTTTTTGACGGCCAACAAGTGCAATCTCCAATGACAATCACTCTTCGATATCTCATTTTCAACCAATGAAAAGTACTCAGGTTTAATTTCGATCAATCATCTATGACATGAAGAGTTTACCCCCACCAGCCAAGATCACAAAGACGCAAACATGTCGGTGCTTCTGGACACGACACTAGGCGAGATCGTCGTGGATCTCTACGTCGGGGACTGCCCCCTCGCGACCAAGAACTTCCTCAAGCTGTGCAAGACCAAGTACTACAACAACGTGCTCTTCTTCAATGTGCAGGAGAACTTTATGGTGCAAACAGGCGACCCGACGGGTACGGGCAAGAGCGGCGTGTCCATCTTCGGACAGCTCTATGGCGAGCAGGCCAAGTACTTTGAGGACGAAATCCGCACACACTTGAAGCATAACAAGAAGGGGCTCGTCGCGCTCGCGAACCAGGGTGCGCCACACACGAATGGCTCGCAGTTTTACATCACCACGCGCACCGAAGACCTCGATTACTTGGACGGCAAGCACACCATCTTTGGCGAAGTGGCCGAGGGCATGGACGTGCTGGACAAGATCAACGCGCTGTTTGTGGACAAGGACTACCGCCCGTACCAGGACGTGCGCATCAAGCACACGTACATTTTAGAGGACCCATTCCCAGACCCCGCGTTGCTGCAAGTGCCACCAGAGTCGCCAAAACGGGAACGTCCCGAGGAAGAAACCGTGGAAGTGCGGCTAGCTGCCGATGAAAAGCTGGATGAAAACGAAGGCCGAACGGAAGAGGAGATCGAACAGAGTCTTCGTGAAAAGGAGGCGAAATCACGCGCGGTGGTGCTCGAGATGATCGGTGACTTGCCCGACGCTGATGTCAAGCCACCGGATGAGGTGCTGTTCGTCGCCAAACTGAACCCAATTACAGAGAGCAGTGACCTGGACATGGCGTTCTGTCGCTTCGGTCCGTGCAAGAGTGAAGTGATCCGGGATTGGAAGACGGGCGATTCACTGTGTTACGCGTTCGTCGAGTTCCAGGATAAACGGCACTGTGAAGAAGCGTACTTCAAGATGAACAACGTGTTGCTGGACGACCGACGCATCAAGGTGGATTTCAGCCAGTCCGTATCCAAGCTTTGGAACAAGTTCAAGCGTCGGCCATGGGAGAAGCACAGCAAGGACGACAGCGATCCGTACAAGAAGGGTTCCAGGGCGTCCTTGGATGTCGGCAAGAACTTGCGTCTTAAGCACCAGCCAACACGGCGTGGCGGCGACGAGTATGACCTCCTGAGTGATAACGGCGACGATCATCGCCGTAATCGTCGACATGAACCTCGGAGCTCCCACCGCAAAGTCAAAGAGCGAGAGAGTACGAAATCGAGTCGCCGTAGCCGCAGCACAGAGCGATCGCGAGACAAGCATCGCAGCCGCAGTCGGGACCGAAAGAGTGACCGCCATAAAGATGATGGTCGTGACCGCGACCGAGACCGCCGTCGCGATCGTTCGAGAGACCGAGACCGTGAGCGACACAAGAGCTCGCGTCGCAGCCGAAGCCGCTCGTACGAACGAGGCAGCAAGCGGAGATAAACCGATATCGAGTCCACAGCAAGGATAGGAACAAAAGGTTTGTGTTTACGCTGCGTGTATGTGTTCTTCACTCGCTGTTTATTGTAGTCGTCCCGTCAGACGACGATCCACCATCTCACTTACTCAGACGGTGACGCCCTCGACTTCGAGTGTGATCACGGATGCTGCTGGCATCGCCACTACAAGCGACTTGCCGTTGATAGCAACCACTGAAGGTTGGTACCTGGCACCGCCATCCGTCGTCACCGTGGTCCACGCAGTAGCAGAAGTCGCCTCCACTGTGCTGAAGCCCCCAAGGTCGAAGGTGACGGTGTGTGCCAAAGTCCCAGTGTTCACGGTCACCAGCACGAGCACGCGTCGTGACGCGTCGTACGCTGCAAACCGTCTTCTGATCACCATTGCTGATGATCTGCATACCCTGCTGGATGTGGCGCGAGTACTGCGCCATGACAAAGTACTTGCCATTGGGCGTTCCGATCCAGTTATCGCCCGGGTTCGACTGCAGCAGCCCCCAGCCACCACTGTCCAGTGCCTGCCAGTACACGAATCCCGACACACCCAACTCATTGATGTCGAGTCCGATGCTCTCGGCCATACTCAGCTCCGTGCCGTCGTTCTCACCGTACTCTGAATCCCACAGCGTCTTCTCAAGCTCCCTGGTCAAGTCCCGCAGTGGGTTCAGTGGATTCTTGCCACGGTACGGTTCCAGTCCCCTGTATCCGTGCGTATTGATCTTGCTGATGGCGTCGATCGCCGCTGGCGTGGCGGCCATGGGCTTGAGAGTCGACAGCGTCTGGTCCGGCGAGTTTTCATCCGACGCCGCAATGCGTACACTGGTCAAGCCAAGCGCGTCCAGATTCATGCCTAGGTTCTGCACCACTTGCTTGTGAGTGTTGATGCTATTAATAACGTGGCACCTTTCCTGGGTACCGGGGAAGGCCCACCAGTAGGCCATTGGCTCATTGAATGGCTCGACGTAGTCGAACGTCACCCCCCACGAATCCTGGGCCACCTTGGTGACCGTCGCCAGGTACAACGCAAACTGGTCGTAGTTCCAGCTCTGGAGGTTACCGTTCTTCCCGACTGCACCACCAGTGACCGCGTGGTTGTATGCCATCCACCAGGGCGGCGCGTTGGCGAAGGCCTCGAAGACGTTGGCGCCGCGCTGCTTGGCCAGCGCCAGCATCGACCGCTGCGACGCGTCCAGTGACCAGTTCCAACTGGTGGACGTTGGGTCAGCGTTGAACCATTCGAGCCAGAAGCCCTCGATGACCGTGGACGCTGGCATCCTGGACGACACTTGTGCATGGACGTTGGTTTGCCGTTGTTGGTAATGGCGTTGCTACCAGAGCCACCAATATTGTAGCGGGCAATGTTGAAGCCCAGTCCTGGCAGGTTGGCCGCGCTGGGCAGCGACACCGAGTCATTGCGGGTGAACAAGAGGTCGGCGACGTCATCTCGCTGGCCAAAGACATTCGCCCACCAGCAGAGCGACGTGCCCCAGCCTTCCCACGTGGCCAGCGTGGACCGCGGCGCCACCGTGATGGTGTAGTCCGCATAGGTCTGGTGGAGGCTGAGCGCAGCGGCAGCCACCGCCGCAACAACGGAGCTCTTCATCCCGTGTTCAATGTTTGTTGGGACCAGCGCGAAAGAGACTGTGCTGTGTGGCGGCTATTACACCCGTTACTATAGTGTGGCGGCTAGCTGCTAGCCAACTTGGCTGCCAAGCACCTGGTGTACCTGGTGCTGAGAGCCCGGGTGCCTATCGCGGCGGCGCATTCCGCTTGCAGGAAGGAATGGCAACGATACCGTATAACGGCCAATCATGTGAGGGCACCCAACCTGATGCTGCTTGCGGACAGAGCGGTTCCATGCAAGAATGGGTGACACGAACAAGTACACTGCTAACGTTATCCCAGCCACCATGGACCGAGCCAGCTCTAGTATGCGCGGTGGGTTGTCGGTCTCTACTCTCGTGAGACTCCCTGCGCCGTGGTTGTCGTTTGGCGGTTGAGAAGCGACTGCTCGAGGCGGTGGATAAAGTACCGCTCATCTCGCACGGCCTCCACGGGTTCCACTCGCATGAGGTGTTTTTCACGGACTACCTCCCACGCCAAGGGCTCGCCACCGGGCACACAGCGAGCGTCCACGATGTGGGGCTCATGGTGGAGGATATTATCGTCAAAGAAGACGCAGTGGACGCTGCGGTCGGATGGATCGATGGCCAGAAGTTTGCCTGCCGTGGCGTCTTCCAGCTTGGCGAGCCAGTGCGGGTAGAAGTCGCGGATGGCAAGCGTGGCCTGACTGCCACGCCACCGTCGCGTGAGAAAGTCGTGGATGGACACAAGGCCTTGGATGACCTCAACGTCGTGGATCGCGTGATAGAACTCGTTGCCGTCGACGTCGACCGTCTGGGGCTGCGCCAATGTGCCCATCACAAGCGCCGTCGTCGTGTCCGAGCGATAGAACGTGCCGTGGCGATGCGGCTGTGTATCACTCGCCCGTGTGAGGTGCAGTCTACGGTCAATGGAGCCGTCCGTGCCGTCCATCAACACCGACCCTGGCGTGAAGAACGGGTGCTGGCCACGGCAAAACAGGTTGAATTCCTGGGCGATGCGATGCAAGTCGTCTCCGTAGGTACGGAAGATGAGGTTGAAGCGCGCGCCTTGAGTATGCAGATGCTGAATGAACCGGAAGAACGACGGGATGATGAAGTGGAACGCCGAGTCGTCTAGTGCTGCTGCTCGTAGCTGTATCTTGGTAGGCTCCTCGGCCGTGTTGTAGTCTACAGGCAGTCGCAGGCGGTCCAGCAGCGCGTGGTGTTCGTGGAGCAAGTCATGACCTGGGTTTCCCGGCGATGTGAAGTTCTGGCGAAGCACTTTGCGCATTTTCTTGTTGTGCTTGGCGACCGTGGGGTCAGCCGACATGGGGTACTGGGAAGACACACACAGGTTACGGTCAGTGGTTACGCTTGCTCTTCATCGAGGGGTTACGCAATGGACCTTTGCCCGGAGAAATGTGCCGTACGGGATGTCGGTCGATGCCTCCATAGACGCAGAGTCAAGGTGGATAGACTGCTGGTTCCATGTCCAGGTGTCGCCATCGGCGCTGACGGCGCCACGCGCCATCTCGCAGAGGAGGTCGTTGAGGATGCTGTCGAGCCCTTTGCCCTGCACAGGGTCGTGCATGATCACGGTCTACATGGAAGTAGCGGATGATGCATGTTAGTTTGATGCACGCGCTATGAATTTCAGGTGTGCGGCAGCGCGTTGCGTGCCTTGTTGACATCGAAAAAGAGCACGAGGTGCGGCACAGCTTGCTCCATTTTACTAGTATGGTGGCTGCAGTTGTGCACCATCGCGGTCGAGCTACCGGTATTTACCGGTTTTGATTTAACTTACGATTACGTTGAAGTTGAACGAGCTACTATCCCCCGTCGAAGCGCGGCGCTGGCGATCAGTCTGGCGGTCTTTGTCGCGCATTTGCGCGGCCTGGTCGAGCACGCACTCGATATCGACGCCTGGTATCCGTTGAAGCAGCTGCAGAGCACCGGTGAAGCCTTCCTTCAGTAAGACTGCTCGCTGTGAACGGACTAGTGCGAGGCTGACGTAGTGGAGAAAGCTGAACCGCTTCGGATCCGACAATAGCGTGTCCCACACTCGCAGCGTTATGTCTATCGAGAATTCGCGAGCAAGGAGCGTCATGTACCATCGGAAACTGTAAAAGTCGGGAGACAGCCCTATCGAGTTCTGATGATACACAAGACAGCATCAGTCGATACAATTCACAATGCAAAGCTCATGCCACCACGTACCAAGTGCTGCCACAGCAGCGCATCGTGTTGGCGAAGCAACACTGCGAGTCGTGTCATCTGCAAGTCCACGCCAGTCTTCGTAGGGTCCACCGTTGACTTGGTGTAGAGTGGCTTGACCAGCCGCATGATCTCGGAAAAGGCGAAGAATGCATCGGGCTCAGCCGCATCGACCCATTCCTCTCGCTCATCTGAGCCAAAGATGTACACGATAGGCGCCAGGATCTCGTTCATGCCTTGCATGTACCCTAGATCCGGATGCAGCTTGGCGTAGACGAAGAGAATCCGCAGCATCCACTGCTGTGAGATCTCACCGTCACTAAAGAACGCCAAGTCGCTCCGTGTTCTAGAGACATCCTACAGACACCACCACCGTGAATTGTTTGCCCCCCAGTACGACTGTGCGTGAGCTTACCTTTTCAATCTCCTTCATGAGCGCAGCGTCAGCACTGTCTTTCACCATGGATACTCGACGGCTTGAAGGCGGCCCATCGTGAGTAGAGTCTTGTGGCTTGACGCACAGACTCTGGAGCTCCTTGCGCCAGCGATGATACTGGTCGCGTTGTTCATGCAGTCTAGGCTCCCACACTTCACGACCTTTACAGCCAGTGATGCCGAGCAGAATGCGCCACAATGATGGTCGCTCAGGTGATGCCAGCCCCCGGAAGGCCCTTGCTCGCACAGTATCGATGGTTTGGTCGTCGTGTTTCTCTCGTGGAAGGTCGACGTGAGGTTCCGGTGGTGGCTCGCTGGCTTTCGTCGCAGCGGTACTACTACTGTTGTTGGAGAAGCCAAGCAAGATCCCGGCGATGCTCGATCGGCGCTGGCTCCGTGTCGCGGCGTCGGCAGTGTTGGTCACCATCATGAATCACACTGACTTCTGTAGCAGGCTTTGTCAGCTCGCCATTTGCGTTTCGTCCATGTGACTCTTCAAGATTGGAACAGAACATCTGGGACAATAGACCCACATTCCTGTGTGGAGCGATGAGTGAGTCAGATTGTTTGACTCAGATTGTAATGTAGAACGAAGTGTAGGTCCGTCATCGTCAAGTGTACTTGGGCCCATGATCACTTCCAGCTGGGGGTCTGACTCGTGGATGTTGAAGCTCTTGAACCCATCGGATGTATGAGACACCTTGCTCGTAAGCGTCAACTGCTTGGCGTGTCAAACGGTGGTGACGAGGCTCCGCTACCTGCTACAGTACTGTACCTACCTGGGTCGTAATTCAGCATGGTTGAGCCTCTGCCATGGACGACGGCGGCCGTGAAGAAGCCCGGAACCAATGAGCTCAGTACAGTTACTGTACTTCAAGAAGTACGTTGAACAGGATTGCCGAAACACCATGAGGCGAAGAGTATACCGGTAGTGCAGTCTCGGAACCCATACAGTATACCTCGCAGGGCAGTATCCAGTTCCATCACACGTGGCCGGTGAGTTATCCCCGCGCTGATCCCCATGTCAGCGCCTGTTGTCCATGTCTCCCCTGATTGTAAGCCCAGCACACATGGACAGACAAGCAACAAGTTGCTTGTCACAGGAGCTCCTAGAAAGCTCCTGCAAGTCGATGGGATCCGCACTCGTACCTACCATGCTCGCCACGGGTCTGCGACATGTCGACCAACCAGCGGCTAGATTCGTAATTTTCTCCGTCCCAGCCCCCCCCTTGCAAGTGGGTTTTTGGGTCATGGAGATGGGTGTCAGATGGGCGCGGGCCCCAAGAACAGTTCACCACCCGGCGAAGACGTCCAAGCGCCAAGTGGCGATTGATCGCTCGAGTCGACGGCACACGCGCACTGGACACGCAGCCGACTCTGCATACAACGACAGCGACAAGGAGCTTCGTGGAGAATCTCGCCACCCGCGTCCATATTTGTTGGTGATTCCAACGAACCAACGCAGTCGAGGGCATTCTCTCCCCACTCCGTCCCTCGAAATTCCACAACAGAACCGCGCACACGCTCCATACGGTGATGGCTCAGCACGGCGCGATGGAAGTGGACCGACAGAGCGACGCCGAGCCGACGACGGCAACCACGACCGCCACCACGACCGCGAACGGAAGCAACAGCGACGGCGCCAACCCGGCGCTGCTGCTCAACATGATGAGCTGCGTGGACACGTCGCTCTTCTCGTCGCAGCAACTGGCCAACTGGGAGCAAATGAAGGCGCGCATCAAGGCCGCCGCCGACCAGAACGTGCCGCTCGTGCTGCCGCCCAGGATCGCCGACCTCGTCAAGCACGCCGACGCCAACAATTCCGCTAGTGCCACCACCACCAACAGCACCAGCACCAGCACCAGCACCACCACCACCACCATCGCCAACGCCGACACTATCGACCTACGCGCGCCGCTGCACCGTGAGGCCAGCATCCAGGACGTGCTCTTGTGCCTGTTGGACCAGCAGGCGCCGTCGCTGCGCATGATGGCGTCCAGTGGCAGCAATGTCCTGGTCACGTCCGAGCTCAAGAACCGCGGCGAGGACGCGCCGCGGCCGACGCTCAAGGGCCTGCTGAGCTCGAACGACTTCACCATGACCGAGAAGAAGCAGAGCCTGAACCACCTGCTCAGTTTCATCGACACGTCGTTCGCGAGCCACCCGGAACCGATGACCGACGTGTACAAGGAGAGCCAGGAGGGCAACCTGCGGCGGCTCTCGAGCCTCCACCTCATGCGGTCGTTCCTGTCCAGCGGCAACCCACCGGGCCCGTCCATGGGGCGCACCACGAGTTTCGAGATCATCCAGTCCATGCTCAACGCCACGTCCAACCAGACCATCCAGAAACCCATGACCAGCCAGGACAGCTTCCGTTTCCAGCACTTGGCCAACGTGCTCGAGTCGCTTGAAGGCGATGTCGGTGATGACAATGAAGATTACGGTGGCGAAGAGGTCGTCCAGGTCGACAACCTCGACAACCTGCTCGATTACCAGAGCCCGACCCACTCGTCCACGCCCCACCAGGCCACGACCACGGCCACGACCACCACCACGAGTGGGTTTGTCAACACACAGAGCATCGCGAACCGAGCCATGGGCACCGCTGGCAATGGCGCAGCGTTTGGGACCGAGTACGCGATGGCGGCAGGTGGATACCAGGCCTACCCACCGCAAATGTACCACCAGTACGCACCGCCGCCGGACCTGAGTATGATGTACGGTGGCGGCGGCGGCATCGCGGTCAAGGAGGAGCCAGGCACGGCGACGCACCATCACCACCACCATCAGCATCAACAACCGCACGCGATGCTGCAGCAAGAGCTCCTGCAGCAGCAGATGGCGTACAACCCGATGTCATTCCAGTCGGCCATGATGGCAGTGACACCAGGACTCATGCTCTCCGACTCGAACGCGGCCGCCGCCTACCATACCACGCAGAGCACCCCGATGATGAAGGCCAGTGCACTGCAGCACCAGCATTTCAACGCGATCCTGATGCAGCAACAACAGCAGCAACACCACCACCAACAGCAACAACAACAACAGGCGCCACTCCGGCAGAGTGCCAAGGGCCACCACAAGCAGGACGCCACCAGCGGCGTGCAGATCTGCTCGGCGCTTGGCTGCAACCACGCCGCGCGGGTCAAGGGCATGTGCAAGCTCCACGGCGGCGGGCGGCGGTGCAAAGTGGAAGGTTGCATGAAGAGCGCGCAGACCGGCCACCTCTGCATCGCCCACGGCGGCGGCAAGCCCTGTCACGTGGAAGGTTGTCCCAAGACGGCGCAGTCGCGAGGGCTCTGCAAGCAGCACGGCGGCGGCGTCCGGTGCAAGTTTGAAGGCTGCACCAAGAGCTGCCAGTCGGGCGGCTACTGCCGTGGCCACGGCGGAGGCAAACGCTGCGAGTACCCCAACTGCACCAAGTGGGCCCAGAAGAATGGCCACTGCGCCAAGCACGCCCAGGAAGTGAACCAGCACATCCCGTGACGCAATATTAATACCGAGAGGAATTAGCCTGCAGGTGCATGCACGAATAACGGGGGGATGGCGCGATAAGTTAACCTATTCGAAACAGTGACATGCTCGGATAGTGACATCAAGGGAGGGCGTGCTTGAAATGGATCAACCCGCATCGTCGCGCTGGCGCGGCGGTCGCGCGCGCCGTCCCCAACGAGTGCACGCGGATCGCACAGACACACAGCGAGGAGAGAGGCATCGTAACGGTAGAAATCCACCGCGTGCCATGGAGTCAACATCGCGACACTGGCGTCGTGGTCCAGTTTTCGTTTCGGAATCATCGTCGTCGCCACCATCGTCACAATCAACGGCGAGTGATACGAAAGACGCGCCCCCACTCATCACAGGCGAGTGCATGGCCATGTGCTCTCATGAAGAAGTGCGCGACCGCGTGAGAACCAACGAGATGAGTCGCTTTGAGCGCGCGCCCAACGACGACCGCGCGCAGTGGACATGGGCAGTCAAGAAGTACCGACGTCCTGCGGCCGGCCGCATTGAAGTAAACCCACGCGAGCTGCGGTCGCCGCACATACTCGAGCAAACGCTGCGTCATCTCTTCACCAACATCTTGTGCTGGCGTGGCTGTGGCTTGGACTGGGAAGTCGGCACGCCCTTCACTCTAGTGCACACCCCAGCAGTCCAACATGACTTCCTCGCATTGTACCATTATCTCAGCGACCGCGTGCGTGGCGTGCGCAAGGACTTTGTGGTGCAGCGCGTGCATGGATCGATTCGTGTCCATTCGCTCGTGGCCATTGCGCGATTCTACATCCTCGCGAGCTACTGTGCGCTTCTCTTTCGGTCCCATCCTGCTACGACTAGTATTAGTACTACTCAAGACTGGAGCGAGGCGCTCAACGACCAGCAACTCGCGTCGGCGCTGGTCGAGGTCCACGCTCAAGCGCAGTGGATGGAGGGAGAAGAAGACCTGGCGCGGCATGATGAAGTGGTCGCCTACGACATTCTACTCAACCTACGCGACCCCCACGCCGTCAGGTAAAGTTACAGTGTCGTAGTATTAATACTCTATGCCTCGGAGGGGACCTAGGTACACTACCGGTACGGTACTGAACGAACACTGGGGTACTGACTATAAAACCTGTGATGGAACCACAGTGTGCGCCTGCTCAAGGTACCGACAGCGAGGCTGGCGTCGCCACGGGTGCGTGCTGCGTTGGCGCTCTTCGCTGCATTCCACACTGGGGACCACTACCGCTTTGTGCGGTGCTTTCGTCGCCTGCCAGTCCTGCAGCAGTGCCTGGCGTTGCGCCATCTACCCATCCACTGGGTCGCTGTCCTACATACGATGAACAAGGCATACGGCAAGATGGACCGCTTCGACGGCGAGGAGATCACCGCGTGGACAGATCTGCCGTCGCCATCGAGTGCGAAGGCGCTGTGTGTTGGCCTTGGTGTTCACGTGGAAGCCGACGAGACGGAGCTGCCGCCGCCGGGACCCTCAACAGCCGACTCGTGGGAAGACAATGCCGTGAACACGAACTCTGTCATCGTGCCTCACACCTTCGCACGCTTCAAGATCTCGACGATACAAGCCGAGCTGCCGTCCGAGGTCGCCGCTCAGGTGATGTTGGACAAGGCTGCCGACATCTTCAACCGTCGCATCGCCCCGTACTCGTCCGCAACTGCTCTCATCCTTGGAGATCAAGTGTCTACAACAAAAAAGGAAGTGCGCCAAGACGCATAAGAGCAAAAGTACTCACGTTCAGTCGGATACCAGCCTCCAGGATGCTCTCTGTGTCTCTCTCTCGATGAACCACGGGCTGCCACGCGCTTCTCTCTCTCCCAATGAATCTGCGCGTGCCTCGCTGGGTCCCACTGGCGGATGCTGTCGTGCCTTTCCCCTGAACCGATCACACTTTGCTCTTCTTCTTGGGTGGTGGCAGGCTGTCGAGTGCGTCGAAACTGAGCTCCACCTTGGTGTCTTGAAGATTGTCCAAGTCCTGGTACGACTTGGTCACCTGCCGAGGATCCACGGGGCGATCTCCGTCTGGTGGACGAGTAGCTCGTGGCGGTGATCGACCGCGGATATCACCGAACGAGCCTCTTCGAGGTCGGTTGTCGCGTGGTGGACCGTAGTTTCCACCTCCTCCTCGGTAGCCGCCTGGTCCGTCACGAGGGAAGCCACCACGGGGGCCGCCGTACGAGCGTCCACCGTTTCCTCGGCCTTGGAACTGGCCACTACCGCGACCACCAAGCACAGGGTTCGTCAGTGTGTTTGTGGTCTCGATGGGTGGCAACGGCCTATTCGCATCCTCACGGTACTGCTCCCACATGTAGCTCTCCCCGACCTCGGCCACCTTGTCGACGACAAGTTCTGGATGCTTGTTGCGGATGTGCTTCTTCACAAAGTCCATGGCCTTGAACAACTTGGTACAAAGACGGCAACGATGCTTACCATCGTCTCCGGCCTTTTCAGCGTAGTTCTCGTACGTCGTATCGAGCGCGGCTTCTTCACGCGACTCGATTTCGTCGACCAAGGCTTTGTCCTTCTCCAGCTTCTCCATCACCTTGTCAGGGCTGAGTTCGGCGATGTACGCCTGCACCTTCTCATCGAGTCCGGTAGCCCAGCCACCCTTCTGAGCGACAGCGTCTTCTGCCGTGCCAACTGATTCCTTGCGCTGCTTCGCTTCCTCCAGATCCTTCGCGGTCGGAGGTGGACGGCAGAAAAGAGCTGGGTGGGCGTGCATGATATCACCCATGTCGATGCACTGGACGCCGGCGTAGTAAATGTAATGATGCACACGGCGTAGGTACGCGATCACGAGGTCCAGCTTCTGCTTCTCGCTCGCGTACTTGTCTGCGACTCGTTCCTTTCCAAGCAGCGCCTCGATGCCATTGGAGCTGAGATCAGCTGCCTTGAGGAAGAGTGCCTTGTCAAGCAGCGTCGCTAACGTGAGCGCCTGCTTGAAGTCCACAGCGATGCGTTCATCGACGGACAGCGACGATGGCGTCTTCAGCGGAGCTCGAGGTCGGTGCTGAGAAACCTGGAGACGGAACGGCGGGAACAGATCGCCATCCTGCACGAACGTGTTGTGGATCTTGGCGATCGCCTCTGTGGCCGCCTCCGGTGTTTCATAGATGATGTACGCAGATCGGTCAAACTCGAACGCACTCTTCTTCACGGGGTCGGACAGGTAAATGTGCTGAAAGTTGCTGCCCTACGATCGTCAAAGAGAGAGAATCACATGGCTCATCAGCTTTCATCTCCATACTTCGCATGGATGAGAGTACCATCGTACCGCCTTCTTGATCGCTTCACTGAGGGCCGTGGCTGGGCAGCCGCAGGGGATGCGGCGTACGTACAGGATCCGTTTGCTGTCCTCGAGGTCGTTCTCGTAGTCAGCGCCCGTGATCTCAAACTCTTCGTCGAGATTGATGGCCGCGGCACCGCTCACGATGCGCTCGCAAAAGAGCTTGGCCTCGGTCGCCTTCTTGGCACGCTTTTGCTGGTCCAGCCTGAACTTGATCGCCGGCGAGTAGCGCTCCTGGAGCCACTCCTCTCGCTTGTGGTCGTCGAAGAAGGCACGCATGAGGCGCTGCGTGTACTTCTTCTTGTACTCTTCGTACCGCTGCTGGTACGTCTCCGGGGTCGAGTGTTCGTCCTGGCGCATCATAAACACCTTGTACGAATCCATCGGCTCGATACCCTGCACGGCCTTGCTCGGTGCTCCCCCAGCACTGTTGGCTGGCTCCTCTTGGGCGCCATACTGCCAGTTCCCACGTGGCTGTTGGTGGTGAGGCGGAGGAGGACCCCTTGGGTAGCCGCCTCCTCCTCCTCCATCTCCTCGGTGGTATCCTGGCGGACTGCGGCTTCGACTGCGACGGCGTGGTCCCCACCCGCGTCCTCCATCATACGGTCGCTCCGCACTGCGTCCCCTGATGATAGTATCAGTCAGCTTTAATGAGCTTTCCTTTGGTCTCACAATAGTGCCCCAGGGTTCCTACCGTGGTCCACGGTAGTCTGGCTCGTGGTACGCGCCGGGGGGAGGTCCCATGGGCGGTGGTCCACGCCCGTACTCGCCCTGCGGAGGCAGGTATTCGTCGCGGTACATTGGCGGTGGCACGTGCGGGTCTCCGTCCTGTGAAAAAGCAGGTATGTGAGACTACAGGAATCACTTGTGGGCGATTACAGCACGCGCCAGCCGCCCCCTTTGCGCGATTCATATCTCGTGTATCCACCACTGCAACGCACGCGAAGGATCCACGGAATTCCGCCTGGAAACGGAGCTCATGGAGCAGCAAACGACGCCAAAACGTCCACGGTTTCCGTTGATGGATTGCATGTGCTTCCACGACTCGAAGAGGTGGTTCAACACGCCGTTTGAATCAAAGGATGAATGGGAAACTCGCTCGCATCGCTGTGGTGTCTGTCGCATGCGCCTAGCGCGCAGGAGGGGCCGGCGCGTGATGTCCCATTTGCTCCACGTACCATCTTTGCTGGTTGCCGCGTCCTTGGATGGTTTGAACACTGAGGGTGGCATTCAGCACCTGTACTCTCGAGGGTGAATAAAACCCTCTGTCTCCTGCAACGATGACGAGGTTTTATGCATTTTCAGAGGTATCCGTATCTAAAAAAAGTCAAATATGGAAAACCGAGCTCTTCAAGCTCACTTGGTGTGCTTGACGAACACCATGTAGGTCTGCAACAGCACCCATTCTCACGTCAGTACTAAATAGCGCGACCAACGAGCCAGCGAGATAGGAAATGGCTCGCACCCAGTAGACCATGATCAACGCGATCGCCCATTTGCAGAGCCACAGCACCAACTGGCGAAGGGAGCCTTCGATGCCTCGCACAATCTATCAAGCAAGAGGGTCAGCACCTTGATCTCCACAAGACAACGATCCGCACTCACGTCGTTGTTCATCTTAAACACGCGGATCGACTCGTTCAGAATACGCTCTTCTGTGGTGGCGTCAACCTTGAGGTTGTTCACCGCATCACGCAATGGTTCGCGAAGTGCCTACACAAGACAGAGTTGATGGTCACACAATCCTGGTCTACAGAGGCCATGGAGATAAATGCAAGCACCCACCATCTTACTCTTGCCTGGGAAGGCAAACACGCGCAGGCCATCTTCGTTTTCCAGGCCAAAGCTACGCTTGACTGCTCCCCTGATGATCTGGCCACCGGCGAGGATCGCCATGTACATGTGGTACGAATACGAGGCGAGCAAGACCGGATCCTTGCAGGCATTTCCATGTGAGTGAATGAGGGGGCCCGTGATTTAGCCTCGTGCATGACTCACCGACTTCTCCACCTCCTGGATGCGCTTCACATACGCCTCCACGGCTGGAGGCGCCTTGTTCTTTTCGCTCCAATCCGGACCGAGGTAGAAGGCGAGGTCCTTGGCAATTTCATCCGCCTACACAGATAGACCGGGTCCCGGTGTCAAAATGGTGATGCAGTTGATTAGCCTCAACTTGACCTCGACTTACGCGAATGAGGGGCTTGATCGCTGCGTGTAGCGGCTCCAACTGCGTGTTCTGCTTCTGTGCATCCATGGATGCTTCAATCTGCGCAAACACGTAGTCTACGATCCGCTAGTACTGTTAGCATCCGTGCTGCTACAGCACTAGAATGTAGCAAAAACAGACACGCACAGAAGAGGAGCAGGCACTGGCCGTACAGAGTGCGGCTCGTGAGTGCAACCAGCAGCTTCATGTTGACGAGCCTAGGTGAGGTCACGAGCAAGTGCCCTCACTTAGTCGCCCAACCAAAGGGCACAGTAAAACCGACTGAGCATCACGCACTTGTCCGAGATGTCATGTGCCTTGCGCGTGGCGACGCGCATGCGCTCCGTGAGCGCCATCGCGTCCGTCATGCTTGTTCTGGGTACCGGTACAGGGGGAGATCAGAACTGACAAGCATGCCTTGCATTTCCGCGGGCGGTCAAAGAACAACGATTCACCCTTGTTATGTGATATCGCATGTCCAAGGTTCACTTATTTCAGTTGGCATGGAGACAGAATGATGGTTGTCATCGTGGGCACTTGGCCTTGGAGAAAAGGATGACGGTGCCCAATGACGTCCTTGATGCGCGCAGTTCCGCGGCTGATATCGCCGCGAATGCGCCGCCTCCGTCGTCAGAGAATGCACCCTCAGGTGTAGAATTGAACGAGGAAGACAAGCTCGAGCGCCTTCTTCTCCATGATGTAAGTCGACGCCACCACGGTAGCGATTGTAGGCCAATGCATCAACTCACACACCGCGCTTGACAGGAACGCTCGTGCATCTTTGAGACGCGTGTCGAGCGCGCGGCGCTGTGCCGAGACCGAGGCTCGCAGCAGTTCAAGCAGAAGAACATCGCCAAGGCCATCGAGTGGTACGAGCGCGCACAGTTCCACGTGGATTTTGACGAAGGCACGTGGCACTTTGAGTTCCTCCCCAAGCACCGCGACGCCGTGAACCAAGTGCGGCTGCCCGTGCACTTGAATCTGGCCATGTGCTACTTGAACGAAGCGACGCAGGACCTGATCAAGGCGATCGAACAATGCGAGGCAGCGCTGGCGATTGACGCGGCCAACACCAAGGCGTTGTACCGGTGCGGGCGTGCCCACTTGCTCAATGACGACCTGGACGAGGCCAAGAAGAAGCTCAAGCTGGCAGCCAAGAGCGCGCCCAACGACAAAAGCATTCGAGAGGTGAGTGCGTGACCGCAAGCATCATCCGTCTTGGTGCTGACCTCGTGTCTAACACCGCTGTAGGCTCTGCAGCAGCTCGCGGAGAAGATGGCCGCGCACCGTGAGAAAGAAAAGAAGACCTGGGGCGGTCGTCTACTCGAATCCAAGGGTGATGACGACGACGCGCCGTCTGACTCGGATGACGAGCACTCGCCTGCGCTCGAGAAACGTACTGAATCAACGCAATCGACCCCGCACACGGCGTCCACAACCGCGCCATTCAACCCATCCATCCTCGTGCTCCTGGTGGCCGTGCTCGCGGGTGTCATGCTGTTGTTCCTGCGGTAGATCAGTGGGCAAGCCTGTGCACCACACGAACGGATCTGAAGAATGCAAGTAGTAATACCGTCAATTATGATTCCGTCTCCTATGCATACTCAAAGATCTTGACTGTGTGCAGGTACTTGTCGTCGCACTCACGGTACGGTCGCCTGTGGGGACACCTCTTAGTGACTGTGACTAGCTCAGCCATCTAGGGGTACGTACGCACCAGTAGGTGTAGTATCCATTGCTCTTGACTCGCGTGCAGCGAATGAAGCCGTTCTCCCACCGCTCAGGCTGGCCGTAGGTCTCCATGTACTCGTTCACATCGCGCCAGCCCGTCTGCTGCACCCGGAAGGCTACTCTCCACCGCAACACAGCCATCAATCGTGAACAGTTCAAGCACGAGGTACACCCGCACCCACCTTCTTCGGCCGCAGGGGTCCACTCTTTTGGACGATAGCACTTGGTCGCCTTGAGCTTGGAGAACACTGGCTTCAGCTCCACGACGTCTTCGCGCATCGCGGCTTCGTCCATGCGGAACTGCGAGGCGCCCAGCAACCGCGAGCCCGAGCCAGCGCGGCTCGCTCCTCGCGACGAGATCGTGTTGCGCTTCACGGCACTCGCGCTGATCGACAGTGACTCCATCGTTCTCCTCTCTCTCTTCCTGTTTCGATTTTATGGTCTTGTGAAGCACGTTGAAACTAGGACGGACACCATCTATTTCAAGACCATCACGCTTGGTTACGCATGTCGGGGAGGTGGTTGGTTACACAGTAATCGTGTCGACTTGGGTTGGCTGCTGCTGTTCCTGGGGGTTGTAGCTCTTGCGCTTGACGTACACCAGCGGACGACGGAAGATGGCGGGCAACTGCTTGTCCTGCTCCATCGATTCTTTATGGCGCTTGTACTCATCCGGTAGCAACAGCCTGGCACGGCGAGCGACCTGGTTGTCGGTGCGGTTGCCCAGCTGACTCACGAGTCGTGGCCACAGTGCCGGTGCATCAAAGCCTTGCGCTAGCACGGTGGATCGGATCACCGCGTCTTCCTCCGGTGACCACTCTTTGAAGGTGACTGCCGGGTTGAGCGAATTGATAAAGCGATCACGGATCGGCGGTGCGATGCGGCCTGGCAAGTGGTGGCTGATCTGGTGCCATGCCACAGCATCACGATTGAATGCCTCGTCACGATCGTAGTACGCATACAGCGCCAGGATCAGTCGACGGTCCTCGATGATCGAAAACTTGCCCTGCTTGATGTCTGGGCTCAGTGTGTGCTGCCAGCGGTGCCGCAGCTGCTCCGAGATGCGACCTTCCATCAAGTCAGCGATGATCGTCCAGCGTTCACCAAAGACGTCGACGGCACGACACAGCATCGCGTCTTCTTCCGGTGTGAACTTGTCGTTCAAGTTGGATGGACACAGCTTGGTCATGTACCGCACGAGGCAATGCACCGGTGGGCGTCCTCGCATCGGCATGCGTTTGGCGATCTCGACCCAGTTGTTGATGATGGAAGGATCTGTTGCACCGCTTGCGAACTCCTTCAGTGCGTTGTCTTCTTCCTTTGTCCACGGCAGCAGTCGAAGCATCGGATTCTCGACCAGCTCCCACTGCAGCTTGCATGCGAAGCCCGACCGGTGGATGGGTGGCTTGGCCACCTTGGAGATCGTATTCCACGTCTCCAATGGAATCTCTCTCGACAGGTCACGCCCTAGAATACTCGTCGCAAACTTGCGTACAATCGCACGCTCTGTGGCTGAAAAAATCTTGGCGGGCGTCGCCACGAATGCCTCGTGGCTCTGCTGTCGCAGGAAAAGCGTGTCGGCATTCGGCAATGGCTCGGACTCTTTCTTCAGATCTACTGCTGCATCCACTGCTGCGCCATTGTGACTCTTGCGGCGCTTGAGTTTGCGGGCCTCGTCTTTCTCCGCCTGGGTCGGTTTGCGTGGTGGACTGTTGAAAAACGATGCACGCGGGCGAATAAAGGAGCGCGGGACCACACCTACGCGCTTGTATCGCTTCTCCACTTCGCGAGCGAATGCGTCCGCGGCGTTGCCGTCGCCATGGGCCGCGGATTCTTGTGTGGCGCGACAACCGAGTGCCGCGATCGCGCGCTCGGTTCGTCTCGCCGCGAGTCTCTGCCGCAGCGTGTGGAGGCTCACCTGCAGCGCCGACTCCTCCGCTGTCAGTGTGTCGATGGAACGCTGCAATTCGTCGGCGTACGCGCGGTTGGCCGCCAACGCGTCGGCCACTAAAGACGCGTCCACGTCGGTTGGAGCTCCTCGCCGGCGATTCATTTGCTTGTTTTCAGAAATGACCACTCCTCGTAATAGTGACTGGTACATGTCACTATGTTGCTGCCACGGACACAGATGATGACGACGGCATACCTTACTTGATCACGACGACACGCTAACAAATGTCCTAACTATCACTAAAGCACTCTCCATCCATTCGCCTCACTCTCGGCGGTTCTTCTTTCCTTCTGTCCTCTGCGGGTGGTTGCCAGTTCGTCAGTACCTGTGGAGCAGGGCAAGGATGTTGACCGTGATGGCGTAGGCCACGAGTAGGAGGAAGAGTGTCATGATGGCGAGGCCTGCGGCGCGATTGTACCCGCCATACGCTCGCATTTGCTGGGCGTCGAGCTTCTGGCGTGGTAATAAATACAGGATGGGCAGCAGCGCCAGAAGGTTGATCGCGCTGCGGCCGAGGATGAACCCGAACGCTTGCCGCCGCGTTCGCACGGCATCCACGGCCAGTACACTTGGGCTGAAGTCCCGCACGAGCGAGTCACTCGACTTGCTGATCATCTCGGAGAACGTCGCAACCACGGACTGGATCAAGACGTCGTACGACGACACGAGGCCGACCGTGGCGCCTTCAATGCCCGTCTCGGTGATCTCGATCAGTGGCAACGTCGTGGTAATCGCGAGGATACCACGGCTGAAACCAGCGAGCGACTGTGTCGTGATGTAGTACGCCGGTGCGCGCGCCGAGTTGAAGATCACGGGCACCGATGAGATGACGTTGACCACGACGTACACGAACAGATTGATCACGCTCACGCGGATCCAACTGTAGTTGAGCAGCTTGGCGCGAAACAGCCACATGGTGAGCACGACCACGACTTGCACGGGGATCTTGGCGACGCGTGCCGTGTCTTGGTCCAGTCCGGCCCAGAATAACAGCGCGCGCGTGGCGTTTTCAAAGTGGAAAAACAACAGGAAGAACACGGCGCAGGTGAACAGGATGATCCGCCACACGGCTTGCTGCTGCATGATGTTCCACAGCTGATGCGCGAGCGAGCTGCGGTCCAAAGCGTCCACTTTGATCTCTCGCTTCTCCTCGGTGAGTCGGAAGAGCACCGCTGGGATCGGGAAGAGCACGATCAGCGCCATGATCAGCACGACGACTTTCATCGACAACAGGCTCGTGGTCTTGCCCGTGGTTTCATTATGGTCCATCAGCACCGACGTCACGGCCACGGACGCCAGCTTGAACACTTCTCTGGTCATGATATACTTCATCATCACGGAGCCTCGCTCGTGGATGGCTTCTCGCTGGGACAGCTCGACCAGGAACGTCAGCGCCGTGACCGACGTGATGGTCACGCCAAGACTCGTGCCCATCATCAGCACCAAGTACACGACGCCGCCACCAAACGTTCGCACGTTGTCACTGAGTAAATCCGAGCGGTCGTCCACCATCGTGATCACCACGAGCGCCATGAGGTTCAAGTAGGCGACGATCCAGCCCACGAGCATGTACGACTTGCGGTGGAAATGCCAGAGCGGGTAGAAATCCGAGAGCACACCGATGAAGAAACTGACCACGCCCGGTAAGACAAGGAACCGCTCGGCGGCATGGGACTGCTGCTCGTTGAAGTTGAGGTACACCGAGAGCAGCGGAAGAAAACACGAGTCGAGGAACGACACCATGAACCCGGACGACGCCGCGGTGAACGCCAGCCCGAGGTACTCGCGCGAGAATGGATCCACCGACTCGCCGTGGCGTAGGCTGCCGTAGAGCTGATGGTTGAAGAAATTCTGTGACGCGTTCGAGCGCTCGCGTTGCCGCTGGATGTAATCGGGCGCTTCGAGGAGCTGGATGGATGGCGAGGGCACGCTGCTGGGCCGGCACACGACCGGGATGCTTTCTCGCTCGTCTTTAAACGTCACGGTCATCTTGCGCCGCGGCGTGGATAGGCTGCGCGGTTCTCTGTGGGCGAGCGCCGGTTTGGGCGGTTCCTTGGAGAGCATGCGCTCGCGGAAGAGCAGCATGTCCTGCGCGAGGTCCACGGGCTCGCCATCCTCGATGTCGCGCGTCGCCGCGTAGTCCAGTACATCCAACGGCACGTCGGACCGCGCGGAGAAGGACTTTTCCGAGATAAAACTCCAACTTTGCTTGCCGTAATCGCCCATTACGCGTGGGGAGAGGCACGCGGGCTGATGATCCTTCAGGGGATGGATAGGTGCGTCACCCCCGCGCCCGTGTGGATTGATGAGAAGGAGGCGGAGGCGCGCGCCGATGGGTGACGCTTATACCCCCTCCAACCTGTGCTTCCTCGCGCTCACCCACTTGATGGGGAAGTTGAGTCGGTGTTGGCGAACGCGGTGGGTTGGTGTTGGCGTTGGTTGGGACGGCGCCTGCATATGGCGCACATCCATCGTCGCCTACTTTCTGGAGTTCCATCACAGCAACGGGACGACCCTACCCCTTCAATCATGGACTCCCACTCTGTTGTGAGCATGATCG
>JAADXF010000126.1:0-40938 GCA_023337575.1 Pythium chondricola
AGATGCCACCACCATGGATGTTCGAATTTCTCAATGGCAAATGATCATATGATGATCATTTGCCTCCAGCCGCCAATGTCCCAAGCTCCACACTCCACCGTGCTTCTCCGCGCCCTCCAGCATGCGCAAAGCACCGCGTTACCGACGACTTCGATTGGTCCTACGTGTCGCCTGATGGCCTCGCCGTCACTGATGCCTACGCCATTCCACTGACCTGGAGAGCACAGCTTCAGGGCCACGTTGGATTGGAAAGCCACGCATACGCCCACAAATACGACCACGGCGATCGCTGTGAGTAGATCTGCTGCTCTTTCGGCGAGTGTCGGTTGGCGTGCTTCACATCCGATCCGATCGCAGCGAATGCAGTTCACAATACGATTGTACTCCGCCGCTGTGCTCATTGTTGCCCTACGCTCGAACGCTGCAAGCGCTCACGGTGAGAGGAGCCGATTGCCCATAAGCCTCTGCGTGGATTGCGTTCGCTATCTTCCATCCTGATGCACACCAGTCGTCGTGGCGTCGATTACGGGTTGATAGCTACACGAGGGCCACGGCGCCTCGAGCTGATGTGTGCCTCACCATGGCACGCGGCAACAACCTAGGCTTCTACTACCTTGGACTCATGGATAAGCTTGTCGACGCGTACTACGTGGTGCATCTCCGTGCTGGTGCGACCATCTACCGACGCCAAGCGATCACCACCGACCCAGGACACTCGCTGTCGGAAGCATCAGATATCCTGGATAATGGGGGCACCAAGAAGCGGCAGAAACGGAGTAGTACTCGTCGTGATGAAGTCGCCCTGCAGGTGCTCGACCACGATGCCGATTTCGACGCGTGCGTGACGACCACAGACGTGACTCAGCTGGCCGAGTGGATTTGTGTGATCGTGCCTGGCTACGGCGACGCGTGGGTGCGGTCCGAGTATGTGAACACGATCTATACTCGACCAGCAGGGCACAACAACCTGACCAACCTCGCCGTTAATGACATGCCGAATGCACTGGAGTGGCTCGGATCCAGCCTTAGGACACTACGACTGTGGCGAAACTGCCGCACTTCGACGGGTCGCGCGGACGATCTCGTACGTCTCAGTCGCGACATGTGTCCACATCTGACCAGGCTAGAGCTGTTCGTTTCCTAGCACGAATCTGTGGCGTGGCACACGTGGCCACTGCCACCAACATTGCGCCATTTGACGCTCGAGTTCGAAGTCTTCGACGCCCCGACTTTTGACTTTGCGCGGTGCCACTTGCGGCATTTGTCCAAGCTCGAGACGCTGCTCGTCACCACCTACTACCCGCCGTCAGAGACCAGCGCACGGGCATTCATCGTGCAGCTGCTGGATTCTCTGACGTGACTGCGATGGCTCGAGTGGCGCGGCACGTCGGACGAACCGGTTATCTGCTGGCACACGGTGCGAAGCAACGAGCTATCGTACTACCCGTCACGCTGCAGTCTACGTCAGCAACGATACGCCCAGTTGTCGTATGCGCAGTTGAGGTACGTTTCTTGGGCAGCGCTGCTGCTGCGTGGTGGCCGTGACGAGTTCATGATCCAGCGAGACGCTGCCCACGTGGCCGTGGCGGTAGCACTGCTCAGCGTGGTGCGTGTTCACACGGTGGACACGGCACTTGGGCGACTCGATCGAGGCGTCGTCACACTCATCGTGAGCTTCAGCGATCGACGCGTGGAGAGAGCGGTATGGCTCCTTTGAGCGAGCCACACCAGCGATGGCAGCGACGTATCTCGTGCATGTTGACCCCCAATGACACCACAAGTGGCTCCGATTGTTCTTGTACCTCAGCATGCGACAATGGCGATACTAGACCTCGTAGACTCCTTCGTCGTCGTCCTCGTCGCCTGACGACGCTGAATGCGAACGACCTTCCGACAGGCTCTCCGATGCGGTACGTAGCATTGGTGGCGCTCGCGTCAACGCGCGCTTGACTGGGACGCTGGCTTCCAATTGGTTCTTCCCACCAGGTCTTGCCATCACTCGCATACGAAGCTGCGTGTTCTGTCGCGCGAGCTGCCCTTCTGTCACTGACTGTGATCCACTGTGTTGAGAGCTGCTTGTCGTTGTGGAAGCGCTGGGTCCGAGGGCTTTCGATTGCCGTGCAGCCACGATCGCGGCACGCAGAGCCTTCATCCACCGGTCGGCTTCACCTTCCGACTCGGCCAGCACCAACAGCTTGCGCCCGGAATCCAGCGTGATCTCGAAGCAGTGCTTCCGTGTGAGCACGTGCATGACGTGGACGATCGTTGCACTACCGAGCATCGGCCCATTCTCGGTCTTGAAGTACCGCAGCAGTGTCCCGTACAACGTGAAGAAGCGCGCCTTCCACGACTTGACGTGGCCGCCTTCCTTGCGCAGCCATCCGCTGCAGATCACCATGCGGTCATTAAAGCTAGCGGTCACTGCGAGCGCGTCTGCTGTGTCGTCATCCTTTGCTGGCGTCGATGAGATCCGCATCTCTTCTAGATCTTTCAGACCCTCCGGGTCGCACCCCATTGATAACAATGGCGCTTGGACCATCTCGGCACTTCCGTGGCCTGCGTCGTCGTCATCGTTGTCAAAATATGTGGCTTGGCTGTCTGCGTCTTCGCTTCGGTATGCGGCGACGCGATGCTGCCACTCGAACATGTTCTTGAACGCTGTGCACCACGTGAGAAAATCTTCGTCGCACATGGCCACGAGTGCAAGGAGTCTCCCACTGGATAGGTGCACATCCAGTGCGAACGGTCTCGCATCGCCGTAGGCTACATGGTGCACGTGGCCAGATCCCAGCGGCTGCTCGCCCACACCACGCGTGTACGTGAGTGTCGTACCGTGGAGAACGAAGAACCGTTGCTTCCAGGTCTTGAAGTTCTTGCCTTGCTTGAGGAGCCAGCCTCTCGCGAATTCAAACGGATCCATCACAAAGGAACCACCATCGGATGAGCTGCTGCTCATCGAGCTGAGCGTACTGAGTGCCTTGGATAGTGGAGCTGGTTTCTGGGCTGGCGGCTGCTTGCCTGACGCACTGTTGAGGCTCGTGAGTGTATCCAACCAGTCTCGAATCTCCGCGACCGAGTCCGCCGTCACGCGCAAGACACGACCGTTCTTTAAGTGGATGTCCAGACCATTGGCGTGCTTGGCATTCGCTTCCACGTGGTCCACTTCGCCGTGGCCCTTGAGCACGCGCATGCCGTTCGTCTCGTAGTACTGCAGTCGGCGGCCGTCCAGTACAAAGTACCGCCGCTTCCACGACTTGATGCGCTGTCCTTCTTTCCGCAGCCACCCCATCTTGCGTACTACCGGTACGGCCACTGTCGACGCGGGCCGCGTCAAATCCGATGCTCGCGCGCCCATACCGGTAGGCATACTCACATGTTCAGAGCCTCGCATCGGGAAGCTCATGGCACTCACGGCCTTGAGCAGGAAGTGGCTCGAGGGGCCAGGGTTCGGTACAAACTCGAGCATCGACACATCTCGATCGAGCACTTCACACAACGCGGTCATCCACCGGTCGTACGCTTGCTCCGAGTCGGCCATGACGCTGATGGGCTTGCCATCATCCAGCTTGATCTCCACCTGCAGTGCCTCGAGCCCGAGCTTGAGGTCGATCACAGTGCCTTCCCCCCTTGCGTTTTCGTCGGGGTGGTCCGAATACCGCAGCAGCGACGCCTGGAGTGTAAAATACTTTTTTTTCCACGACGTCGTCCGTCGGCCACGCACATAGAGCCACCCGTCACAGTCCACGTCCAGTATCGCATCAAGGCCAAGGAATGGCGCCGGCTGATTGGACAGCGCCTCCCCAAAGAGTGGCCGTCGATGCAGCGCGGCAGCGAGGGCGTGGTCCCACGCCTCGATCTTTTCAAAGCACTCGGCGGCGATGCGCAGGATGCGGTTGTTGTCCGTGTAAATGTCCAGCGCGAACTTGCGCGACGCGTTCACATTCACGCTGCGCACGTCCACCTCGCCCAGCGGCGGCTCGCGCTCGGCCATGCGGTACTGGAGCAGCGTGCCGGCCAGGGTCATGTACCTGCGCTTCCAGGTCTTGAAGTTCTGGCCTTCTTTGAGCAACCACCCATCCATCGCATACTGTGGACGGTTGCTGGATGCCGACTTGCACAGCGACTGGTTGGTGGCATCACGACATGTCGTGTTGGTGGTTCGCTGCTGCTTCACGGCGGCCTTCAGCTTGGCGTGCCAGTCTTTGCACTCGTGGTCGGTCTCCACTTGGAAGACAAGTTTCTGGTTCTTGAGCGCGCCCATGACGATGAGCGCGTGGC
The DNA here is from genome assembly GCA_023337575.1 of Pythium chondricola. Classification (NCBI taxonomy): domain Eukaryota; phylum Oomycota; class Peronosporomycetes; order Pythiales; family Pythiaceae; genus Pythium; species Pythium chondricola. Next base: position 4,279 of record JAADXF010000126.1, read on the forward strand.
AGAACGTCGGCGTGAACTCCACGTTTACGACTTTGACGCGGCCTTTCTCGTCCACGCCCTTGCCGCTCGGTGAGCGCTCGGCAAAGTAAATGAGCTCGACGCCCTTGAGCACAAAGTAGCGGCGTTTCCAGCTCTTGACGATGCTGCCTTGCTTGCTGCCCCACCCGGAATGGTTGCAGTACGAGCCCGTGGTCGTGCGCTTGGGCACGCGGCCAAGCGCCGACGCGCCGGGCAGCAGAGCCGCTTGCCGTGGCACCGACGGACCACTACCAGGACTACTAGTACTGCTGCTCGCCATTGTGGCCGTGTATTAATACCACACTGGCGGAAATGAGTTTTAGTGTGGACCACGCCACATTCAACCATCGATTGGATTTTCAGTAATTAGTTTCTTTTTAAAGTCTATTATCGTAATTGTAAATTCCAGCATCGCCTCCCTCGCGATCCAAAACACGACGACCGATTGAGGAACACACAAAAGCGACCCAGCCATGAGCGACTTTATCGAGCGCGAGAAGGCCACGTACCCGGATCTGGCCAACAAGTACCAGTACCTGAAGGACCTGCAGTCGCGCAAGTACGTCGCTCGCGGTGGTGGTGACTGCGCGCAGCGTGTGTGCGAAGAAGGATCTCATCGTTTTGTGTCTCGCTCTCTCTCTGCAGGCTCTTTCATGAACTCACAGGCGAGCTGGAGGTGTTTGTCAAGAGCCCAGCGTCGCGCAAGTCGCCGCCGAACCTCCCCAAGGTACAACCGCCGTTGCGTGGATATATATATGCGTTTTGTGTGGATGCTGAGTGCGTGTATTTTTCACGATCGCGTAGCTCTACACCGAGTTCATCAAGACGTTCCAGGACAAGCTGAACCAGATCCGCCTCGTGTCCATCTGCACAGAGATCAGCACGCAGTTTAGCGGTTCGTTCATCCTGCACCATGATCTACTACTACGATGAAGCCTCCTGACGTTGGTATACTATAATATCAATCCATAGATCCTGCGCAGGCTCAGGCATTTTTGGAGAACATCGCCGGCCAGATCAACACCAAGACGGCATACGAGGCGTCGCTGCTATGCAAGCTGCAGATCGCCAAGTGGAAGCTGCGCCGGGGCCCCGAGTTCCACGCCGAAGTCAAGGCCACGCTGGACGAGCACAAGCCGATCGTGGAAGGACTGGTGGGTGCCGAGCCCGTGGTGCACTCGGCGTTCTACCGCGTGGCATGTGACTACTACGGCGCCAAGGGCCCCGCGAGCAAGTTTTACAAGAACGCGCTCATGTACTTGGCGTACACGCAGTACGAAGACATGCCGTCGCAGGAGCGGTTCGACCTCGCGATCAACATTAGCATCGCGGCGATGACCGGCGACGGCGTGTTCAATTTTGGCGAAGTGATCGCCACGCCGATCCTGCGCGCGCTTGAAAACACCGACAAGCAGTGGCTCTCGGACTTGCTCCACGCGTTCAACAAGGGCGACATTGACCGGTTCAATCAGATCCTCGCGCAGAACGCCGCCGCATTCAACTCGCAGCCGGCACTGGCCACCAAGCGAGAGTACATCAAGGAGAAGGTGGCGCTGCTGGCGCTCATGGTGCTGGTCTTTCAGCGCCCGTCGCACGAGCGCAACATCACCTTCCACGAGATCGCTGACGTGACGCGGCTGCCGATCGACCAGGTCGAGTGGCTCGTGATGCGTGCGCTCTCGCTCGGGTTGATCAAGGGCTCGCTCGACCAGGTCGACGCCATCGTGCGTGTCTCGTGGGTGCAGCCGCGAGTGCTGGACAACTCACAGCTCACGGAGCTCGTCGCGCGCCTTGATGGCTGGAGCAAGAAGGTGGACTCGACGCTGCTGTATGTCGAAGAGCAGACCCCCGAGTTGTTCCAGTAGACATTGTCACCGTCACCATAGTGAACAGCTACTATACGAGCGACCCTCGGGGCTAAAAAAAATTTTCTTTCACATTTTGTTTCTTTCTTGTTCTACATGGCTCAGTCGTACCAGCGCTGGGTCTTCTTGGCAAAGATCACGGGCCGTTCACGGGATACTGCCGTCGATGCGCGTGCTGGTTCTCGCTGGAAACTCTCGCGCTGGCCGTCGATGGAGTCGTCACTCCAGAATGGGGTCCGCAGTATCTACAATGGATATGGTGCGGCTTAGCTCCCTGATTGATTCATCACAGGGATACAACACGGACGACGCACTGGGCTCATGGTGCCATCGATACGCAGCGAGACCACCGCTTGCTCGGCTCGATTTCGCCGCATTTGTTCTTGTAGTTTCTGCACCAGTCACTACCAGAGTGAGCCACACATTCCCAACATCGTGAGCGGCACGATGCCCCTGACCAGACTGAGCTCGAGATCTTTCTTCTTCTTCCGACTGCGCTGGGCCTCGACGCGTCGGTCTTGTGCCTGCTGCTGCTGCACAATCTCCATACGAAGCGCCTGGTCTTGCAGCTTGGCCGTGCCTGCCTCGTGCTCGTGTCGGATGATCTCGTGCAACTGGGCACGCTTGAGCTCGGCGATCGCTTGCATCTTGGTCGTGATGACTTGCTATGTGACGATGTAGTTGTAGTTGTTCACCATGCAGAGACGGTGTGAGTCTACCGACACCTAGAGACATGAATGAATGGACCGACTTGCACTGCTTACCTCTTCACGTTGTTTGGCTCGCAGTCGGTGACGCAGGAGTGCGTCCTCTTTCAACACAGTCGCTCGTATCTCTTGCTACAGTGCACTCTTGGATCAGATGCCGTCCTACCATTTTCGAGCCTGATCGCCTCACCATGAATGCCTCAAACTCAGTCTTGTTCGTGATGCCCTGCATCAGCTCCGCACAGCAACTGACGAGCTCCTGCTGCTTGGCGGCGAAGCGTTCCATCGCCTGCACCGGTTCTAAGACGGCGAGGCGGTCAAAGAAATGCTGGGTAATCCGAGCGGCACTTGCTCGTCGCCGATGGATCTCGAGCGTTCGCTCCTGGAGCTCTTTCAAGTCGCACTGCACCGAGCGGTCCAGTTCCTTCTGCGCCTGGTACATGAAGTCGATCTGGGCCTGCTCCCATGCAAGTTGCTCGGTGATCTGCTGCGCCTCGAGCTTGGACTCTCGACGGCGGTGCTCCTTGTGGTGGATCTACACAGGTGATTGTGATAGTGTGGGGAGGGAGGGCTCTATTGTGGAAGGCAGTGAGTGCACTGCACGCACCTGTTCTAGCTGTGCTTGCTTGTACGCCTTGGCGACGTCTCGGGCGTGCTGTTTGTCTCTGTCTTCGACCTGCTGGGAGCTAGGACCAGCACCTTTCATTCATCGTCTTATCTGTCTCCTGGTGCGCAGCGAACGACTCACATGGCAGCGTCGTGGGCGATTTGGTCGACGATGGTTGGTGTTCGTGTCCTATCTTCTTGTGTGGAGTCCAATCGCACGGGCTGCTCGTCCTGAGTGTTCTCTCGGTCGTCGCGACTGGTGGCTACTCGAGCAGTGGCTTGCCTTGTGTGTGGTCGATGGGTCCGCAATGGAGAGAGGCTGGGTGTGCACTTGGTGAGCATGGGGGACGCACAGTCGGTGGCTTGCTGCAACTGCGACGGCGAGCACTCTATCATTAGAGAAGGCAGGCTCGTGCATCCGCGCAGTCCTGGCTGGCCTGATGGGGTCCTAATGGCTTCTCGTTCAAGCAGTTGAAGCAGCCGTCGACGACGGTGTTCCGTCCGGCATCGGGTCTCTGGCTGCGCTGCGTGCATCAACGTACGAGTCATGATCAATTCAGGCAAACGACAACGACCAAGAGGCGATGTCGGTGCGAGTGTGTACGCGACTGTATTTTTAGTGTGGTCGTGCTAGTCGCAGGCTCGGTTCTTGAACAAGCACAGCACTAGTAGACTGTTGAAAAATACAAGGCGACACATGCAGTAAATTTATGGCCATACTTGATCTCAATCTCTTCCGATGGAGAGGGAGAAGTGAATGGTGGCTGGTAGCTGGGGTGCAGTGTAGGCAGGTTCAGTTCACTGGGACGAATAACTTATGGACGATGGCGATTCCCCACGCATTCCGCTTGAGCATGGGCATAAACATAGGACGCGGTGGTCGACGGCAGTCGATCAACCACGCTGGGAACGGCTGGAGCCGGTATCATGTAGTACGGCGACTACTGGTTGAAACCAGTGGCGCACGTGGTGCGAGCATCGCACGATTCAGGTGGCGCTCGGCTTTGGTGCAGGGAGAGTCTTCGTGGATCGAGTTGCACGAGGTGAAATACCGGACCACGGGATGTGCTGGTGTCTTGCGTCGACGTAGTGTGATATACTACATAGTACTCGGTGCAAGCCACTTCAAGCGAGCTTGGCTCACTCGAAGCTACCGGTCATGGCCGGTTGCGGTGCGAAGAACACCGGGATCCGATGTGAGATCATTGGCGCTGGGATCGTCGTCGCTGCCGTGAGCGAGTTCTTGTACGACGCGCGCGCCTGGATCTCGCCCGTGCTGGTCGACAAGTCGCGGCTCGGCACCGTGTTGGTGTAGCCCGTTCGTCGCGACGCGGGCACACCCGAGTTGTCCGAGCCACAGAAGAAGAGGAACTGTGGACGCTCGTAGACGCTGCTCTTGCGGCGCGAGTCCGCAAAAGTCGACGACGCGCGTGCATCTGGCATCATGAGGTGGATGTCGTCCACTGGGACGAGTGTGTCTATGGCTGGGCCGCCGCGGCGCGATGCCGCGTGCTGGTTCTTGCCCGAGTGACGCGACGAGCTCTTGAACAGGTCACCGATTGCTCGCATAAATGACCGCATGGTGTTGGAGTGATTAGTACTAAAACTGGGCACGAGGTGTTGCGTGTGAATGCGAGGCTTTTCGTTGCGCGCAGTGGAGAGAGAGTCGAGTTATGTTACTATTAGGGCGATGGAGGCCATCGGCTCATGGAATTGGCGTTGGACATCGAGATGACCCGTGGCGCACACATCGTGTGGGCCGCATGGCCAACCCATGCGCATCCCACAGCTGGAGATCTTGAAGAGTCTGACTCCATCTCGCTACTGTACTAGTATACCGGTACAGTAAGCCACCAGCTCATCAATGGTTGCTGGCTCCATCATCAATGGGAAGAGGTCAACTTCCACATGGCCAGCTGGTCTTGGGGAAACTACCTTTACTCAACTCACTTGGGTTTTGTATGGGGGAAGTGAAATAGTGACCCCTCTGGCCCAAGATTTGTACCCCTATCACTTCCGTAGATTGCATGACCTTGCTGGAATCTCTGCTGGCGGGTGGTGTCCTCATGGAGCTCTCTGCGATATGATGGGGGGCTCATTGGCCCCAATTTGGGGACGCCAAGTGGCCAGCAGCTCATAAAGATCGGGATGTCTACGTCCACGGATCAACTGGAAGGTGGCAGCCGCTCGTCATCGATGGATAGCCCACAACGGACGCAGCATGTTCGATGTGCCCAGCTTGTGTATCCGAGAAGGATCCCAGGTGGAGCTCTGTACTCTGTGTGCGGTTCTGTCTGTACAGTAGATTGCGCCAAACCAACGAATACACTCCATGGACACGGTTGTATGGTACGGAATCATTGAATCACTCGTAACTCTCTCTATCCCACGTTCCCTCACACGCAAGCGAACGTGGTCTGCATGGAAATCTTGAATGCGGTCGACACGACACTGAACGCATCACGGCTGACCGCGACAGCAAGTTTGAGGCGAAAAATCACCCATGCAGACTGCCACTCTATCAGTCGAGGAACGAATAGCTTTTGGGCGGGCACTCGCTGCTCAGCCTGGTCTTGGTGTTTCTGTACTCGGTGTCGTGGCGGATTCGTGTTGTATTGATAAAGTAGAACTTGGTTGGATGCGGCTGATCAGGCTCTCGATGCTGCCTAGTCTAGGCAAACACGCCAAGGGGGGAGTCGGGCGGGGATGTGTGCATCAACATGCTTTTTCTGGATCGGGGCGTGACCGCGAGCACCTCGTGCGGCGGGGGCGTGAAGAACACAGGCAGCTCGCGCTGTTGCAGTGACGGTCGGAGTGAGTGCAACTCGGGCATTTCGTTCTCGCCGCTCTGCAACCGTGGACGCAAGCTCGAGCTGCTCTCGCTACCGAGGAAGAGCACGTACTGGTTGCGACGTTCACTTCCGTCGTAGTGGCTGGAATACACCGAACTCATGCCGTCGTCCGAGTCCAGCATGTTGCGGCTGAACGTGAACTGCGCGTCGTCGATCGTGATTGCGCGCAGCGCTGGGCCGTTTGACAGGTTGGCTTGTCGGCTCATGCGCCCGCGCGATTGGTAGGGCGCCGACAAGTGACGCCGTGCCGTGCGGCGTCCGCGGAACAGACACGAGAGCCCGATCGCGCTGAGAAACGTGCGCGTCTTGGACTTCGTTTCCTGCTGCGCTTCATCTTCATCTGGCTGAACGATCGGTGCGTGGTGGAACGCGCGCGGCGAAGTAGCCATCTTTGGTGTGTTGCGCTTCTACGACTGAGTATGGAGAGGTCTCAAATTCGCGACTTCGTGGAGCGCGACTCTGTATGCTTTCAAATGCTAACCGGTACAGGCTGGCGAGCGCGTTGTCGTCGCGGAGCTCTTGGCGACGTGGCGTTTTGTGGATTGTGATGTACAGTACGTACGCGAGTCCCGTCACTGGCACCGCAACTCTTCATACACTCGCCTGTGTGGTGAGTGTAGCTTTCTGCGTGGGCAATAGACACAGTTTCACGGCGACGGACGCAAGGGCGGAAGATCGTCGCGACGTTGCCTCCCTTCTTCCGTGATGTTTGTGTGGGCACCGTTAATACACCAAGGATACTTCGTTGAGGGGTGGGGAACGAAATAAGTCGGCAGAACGCCATGACTGATGGCGCTCTATTCGACCTGGCCACGGTGATCTGCTGTTGCTGGCGGAGGCTGTCGGATCGTGAGCCGATTGAAGCGCTCCTCCTCCTCATCACCATCCCGCCACCGTTCATTCTTCTTCGGTTCCCACAGCTGCTGGATGCGCTCTTCACTCTTCACTCTTTACTATTGACTGGCGTTCAGAATAAGTACGGTACCCGGTGGGTGGAATATGGATACATCACACAATGGTCAGTCGTCGCGCTTGATGGAAAATGGTCATCACCATCGCAGATCTTCCGCGGGTGGCGCGAACGAGATGCGAGTGAGTCTGTGTGGTTCCCTAGAACGCGAGCAGCGCGCTCAGCGCGCGCCGCGCTGGTGCCTAGCGCACGCCAGTAACGCCCCCATCAGGATTTTCGATGAGACCTCCCGGTGCATTTTGATGGAGGCGAATCTCGCTGGACCTGGTGCGCCACTGCATTCAAGTTTTTGAGAGGAAGAAGGTTGCTGCGGAACCGTTCAGCGCAGGTTATTGGTGTTGACGTGGCACGCATCACGTGTAGCTATGCACTGTTGGACATGTGCGGGTGCGTAGCACTCAGTCCTCAGGCCTCTGTTAGAGAGAGAGAGCCTCAGAGAGTCTCTGTGGCTAGCATGATCGTTCTCTTCGACTACCCAAGTACCTGGAGCTTGTGAATCGTATTGAGAGCACATTAATACTAACATCGCTCGGCACTTCTCGCGGCACTGGTTGTACGACGTAGATAGGCTCTATTGCATCGACTGTCTGCTGCTGAAGTTGAAGTTGTCTGGCGCATGGATGGTCTGCAGACTCTTGTTTTATTTGATTGAATTCACATGCTCGATACAGTTCGTACAATACAGTACACTCAACAGGTCTCGGGCAACATACAGCGTCTCCCCTTCCTCTGGTAGGAGACTCATCGTCGTGTACAGTACCGACTTCGATCGTCGGTCAGATTCACGCAAAGCTGGGCTCAAACACTGGTGGCAGGTTGCGCACTAACGATGGCTTGATGCGGATTGACGTCGTACAGCTGGGCATCGGTGACTCAGCGGTAACGCGGGCGTGGTAGTACCGCTGCACGCGGCCCACGTCGCGGAGATGGTATGGGTTCTCATCCGAGCTGCCGCCAAAAAAGAGAAACTGGATCGGTTCAGGTTTCACACTCTCTTGGCTCTCACGTCGACTTCCATTGGTTGACGGCCGGTGCTCCCACGTGAATGACGATGAAAGATGCAACTCATCCCGCGTCCCTTGCAAGTAGTCTCGTGTTTGCTTCGCGGTCAGTGGCCGCTTGGATCGCTGTGCTGCAGCAGCTCTCGCGCTTGCCCAATACTGGCAGAAGCGACTTGGTTCGGATCTCGCCCCAACTACCGATGATTGGGATGAAGCAGCGTCTGCACTCATGGCCTTGACGCGTGACAATTTCTTCTTGCTTCGTTTACGATGCATCGGCGGCTCGGCCTCCGGTTCAAGTGAGTTGGAGGCCTCGTTTCGCTCTGCCGCTTCGAGGTCAAATTGCAGTTCGTTGAACATATTGAAGATCGTGGCGCGGTCCATGATCGCGGAGCGTCCGTGCGACTTGAACATGGAACTCATGCGTGCAAACGCCGCGTTTGTTGACGTCGGTGACAGCAGTGTCTCTGGGGCGACATGGTCCCGATGGACGTCTTCCAGGAACTGGCGATCTGCTTCGTTGGTGCCCTTGTTGTGGTGCGATTGAGAGCTACGATGCTGGTCGTTGGTCGACTGCGAGCAGCTCTGGCGACGACCGCTCTCCTCAATGTGGATCACACTTGGACGCAGACTGCTGGAGCCACGCGCAGACGATGGCGATGACGCTGTTGCGATAGATGGATGACCAGACTGGCACCGGCGGTGCAGAGAATGGAAAAAGCCGCGGCTTGATCGGCGTGGCGAGGAGGTACCTCGCTTCCTCAACGAGAGGAAGCGCAGCCAGCGGAACAGGTGCATTGTCAGTCAAGGTCGTTCGTTGGAGTGTCTTGGACAAGGCTTGGGTGGTCGCAGTCCGCGAAAGAAAAACTAGAAATGAGCACAGACGCCGCGCAAAGCTGGACGAGTGTCATGGCAATGGAGGCTTGCATCGTCGCGCCTAGTATAAGCCTCGAGTCATCAAATCAGTCATGTTGCGGCCAGATCGGAGCGTTACTTGGCCGCTTGGGCACGGTTGGCGAGGCCCATTTTCGTTCCTTGAAACAGAGTGGCGAGCTGTTTCCTTCCACTATGAACGTTCGCCGCCGTCCGCGCGAAGGTTCGACGCGGATCCGACCCATCTTGAAGAAGCGTGAGACTTGAAGAGGAAATAGTGACATCGATGAGGTCACTGGGAAGCGGTAAATGTATCCATATCGGTTTTCGGGAAATGCCTGACCTTGTTGTCGCAAGCCAAAGAAGTCTCCACGGCTCAGAGTACGAGCACATAGGCACGAGGAGCCCATGATGATGTCGGAGTTCTTGTTGAAAATTAAATCACAGGCCGACATCTGCTGCATATACTTCGTTGTCGTCACATATTGTACAGTTCACATTTACCACGCGGAGCTTGATAACCGTACGTGCGGCTCTGACAAGAACTCCTTGAGGATGTGCGACGCGTTCAAGAAGCCATCGCAAGGCTGTGTGGTGAACCGACCTTGCATCGCGCGCGCGCCGTGGACAATCTGGTCTAAGAAGTAGGTCAGTTGCTGCCGTCGCCGCTTGATTCGCCATTGGCGAAGCCATGAGTTCTTCTCCACGACCGAGTCCACGACACATCGAAACGGGAACGGTGCCTTGTGTGTAATCCAGTCGAGTCGGGAACAGTAGGGACACCATTTGACGTGAAGCGTGTTGCCGGCTACGTCGACCACCTCTTGGAGTTCACGTTTGACCTCGTAGAATTCAGAGAACCTGTATGCCATGCGGTAGTGCGGCCGCTTCTCCTTCTCGCGCTTCTTGAGTACAGGATCGTCGACCACTTCATCGCTATTCGTCTCGCCTCGCCAACTCGTGGTGCACCGGGAGGTCGGAATACCCGTCTGCACGCACCAGAGGTAGACGTCCAACACATACATGGTGACTCCGTCTTCCTCTCGGTCATACGTTGTGTTGATCTCGATGCGGTCGATCTGGTTGAGCGCGATCGCGTATTTGGTGTTGCACGAGATACGGGAGAGTCGTTCTTCACCACACACGGACGGCGTACTTGCGCGTGGCGTGCTCAGGCTCGGTGACGGTGTGTTCGTGCTGTCATGGTGCTCGAGGGGGCTCTGCGGGGGCGCGCACATGCCTCGATCTGTAGCTGCTGGGGAAATCGGATTCTGCACTCGGCTCGAGCTCATGTTGGGTCAAGATTCTTGGTGTCGATTAACCCCTCAAAGAACAGAAAATATTACAACAAAAAACATGAACGACAAAAAAAAGAAACGACGCCAACAACTGCAGAATGAGTTTGCACGGTCATCATTAAAAAATATCGAGGTTTTATCGAGTAAAACCTTCATAATCTGGACACGAGACTTGGTAAAACTTCGACCCACTTCGGCTCGAAGTGGGTGCATTTCTGTGTGACACGTGCTCATGTTGAAGTGTCCCAAGTCCGACCAGCAACGACGGTTGACTGTTGTTCCGCAGTCACGATTGGAAGATCTTGACGTCGGAGGAGTGACAAATCTACCGGTAGAGCACGCGGATGGGTGTCTTCAAGATAGTGTTCATTGATGTTCGTTTCTTAGCATGGGTACAGGAGCGACATAACCGATGTAAGTGGTACGGTAGGTCGGTGTGCTGGACCTCGTCATCTCCGTCGGCTGCATTTGAGTGCTCCATTTCACGCGCATTGGAAAAGATACACTGTACTCGTTCCTGGGACTGCACTAAAGTTATCGATGCGTAGTTGGTGTTTATCTGAGATTTAGCTTTTGATCCACATCAGTTGGGCCCCCCAACAAACAAGCTTCACACGAATGTCGCTGACACCTCGTCTCACGCAGTTTATAAGGACCAAATTTCGTCGAGATTTGACTCGATGGTCCTCTTTGACCCACTTTTGCTCGGACTGGTGTAAGTGGTTTCCATTCAAACTTCGTTCAAATTCGCTATTTGAGTGCAGCTCCACCGGATCGCAACCATACCACACGCCGATATCCGATCGGCACCGAGATGCTCTTTGACCCGTCGCCCATGGCTTGGTGCGATGCGATCGAGCATAAGAGCTCGCGTTGTAAGTGGTCCCAGCTTGTATGCATCCGTGAGAATGTGGAGACAATCATCGCATTGCACGTGTGTATCGATTCTTGCCTCATGCATGCACGAACACAACTCGCGAAGTCCAAGCAACAAGTCCTGGGCCGTCATTTCAAGTTGACAACGAATGGTCGGTGAAATCATCCCCAAAAGAAGGACGTTGCCAGTGTTGCAAAGCCAAGCACAGACCACAACGTGTTACCCTACCGGTGCGTTTGAGAACATAAACAAGAGACCATCACTCATCGCTGCTCACCGTGTTCTGGTAGTTTTGGGTGGGTCTCGTCAGCAAGTTAGGGAGATGTGCCGTTGACGCGTGCCTCGCCAAGAGGTACAGTCCAACAGAGTTCTCAATTGTCGGTGTAGTAAATGGTTGTCGACCCGTCAAAAAATACCAAAACAAGTTGTATTGGTGTGGCTGACACTTGCTTTTCCTGGCCGTGCCAACAGAACGAAAAAGCCCTACAGCCATCAATCCTCAGCCGTATATTTAACTCGGCACCGATCACGGATCCGCTCGCGCGCAAGCTCCAGGTTTCCAAGCTCAAGAGCTCTTCATCGTGTGCAGCATGGATTGGGACCCGAATGCAACCGCGACCGACGGCTACGTGTGCCCACCATGCCCCGTGTTCTACCCGACTCCTGAGGAATTCAAGCACCCGTTGAAATATATTTCCAGGTAAGTTTCCTTCCATACAAAATCCAAGTCAAAAAGATGTGGCCGATGGTGGAAATGCGACGTCCAACGTGGCAAAAATGGGGAAATTCCCGATTTCCGGGTCGCCATTCCGCCGTGATGCCGCGAACACAATGCAATGGACACCATCATTGTCGGTGGAGTGACGATCGCTCTTTCCGAGATGCTGATTTGTATCTCGGTACGTGGCGAGTTGGCTACGCGATGGCGCCCGGAAACAATGGTTCATTTTTTTCTCATGGTGGCCCAGTTTTCATTTTCCTCTGCCATCGGCCCCCGGAGAAGAATTTTTTTCCCTTTCTCGGGACATGGTATCCCTTGCGATGTGGTCTGACAAATCTCATGATATGACGCAGTATTCGCCACATCGGGGTGCAGGCGGGCATCTGCAAGATCGTGCCGCCGACAGGCTGGCAGCCGCCGTTCGCGATCAACGACAAGACCTTCCGCTTCCGTACGCGCGTGCAGCAGCTCAATTGTATCGATGGCCACACGCGCGCCGAGGGCAACTTTGTCGAGGCACTGCGTATGTTTCTCTACCGCAACGGCACGCCCATGCAGGAGCTGCCGCGCGTGGACGGCGGCCAACTGCTCAATCTCCACGGACTCTACAAGTGTGTGGTTGAGCTCGGTGGATACGACGCCGTGGTGGACGGAAAATTGTGGCCGCAGGTCGTGCGTCGCATCGGTCGCACGCACAGGAGTGATCGCCCGTCGTCGGCGCTGTGCCAGCAGTATCAGAAGCATTACGCGATGTGTCTGCTTGCCTACGAGCGCCATGAGAAGCTGACGCAAGAGCAGAAGCAATCGCTAGTCTTTGAAACACCTGACGTCCAGAAAATGAAGCAACTGAGCGTGCGATCGACGGGGGATTCCGTATCCGACGCTGCGGCGACAACACCATCGGCCAAGACGAGAAGCAGCATGAAGAAGCAGCGTCGGTCGGCAGTAGAAGACTCATCGGATTGTCAGGACGAGGACGAATCGATCGTGTCGCCGCGGTCCAAGCGTGTGAAACGAACGCTGTTTGCCGAGCCTTCTGGCGCCACCAGTAGCGAGGAGAGTGACGCGGCGATGACGGAAAAGAAACCGAAGCGACCGCCACCGCGCAAGGCTGTTGCCAAGATCGAAGAAGAGGAAGCAGTGGCGATGGAGGAGGAGGATGACGACGACGGTGAAGACGAAGACACTGACTATGTCGAGACCGAAGACGATGAACACATCAAGACTCGGCGAAAGCGTAGCGCCAAAACGGCATCAGAGCTTGCGCCCGCGGCGTTGAAACCAGACAGCAAACGAAAGCAACGCTTGGATCCGCCCGAAATCGAAGTTGGCCAACGCTTCTACCACTACGTTCCGGATGAAGGCGTCAAGATTGGCGAGGTTCAGCGAGTCGTGCGCGGAAAGAAGCCACATGTGTTCGTCAAGTACCCTGAGGATGGGACTCGCGCGATGATCGACTTGTCCACAATGCAGCTGATCATCGCCAACGGATGGGACCCGGAGGCTGCAGAAGTGGCATTCAAGAGCGAGTTGTGCCAGACGTGTCTTCGGGGTGACTGCTGGGACCAACTGCTGCTGTGTGATAGCTGCAACGGTGGCCATCACTTGTTCTGCCTCGACGAACCGTTGTCAGAGGTACCAAGTGGCGATTGGTATTGCGAAACGTGTGTGACTGAGTCACTGGAATCCACCAAGGACTCAAACCCGAAGTTCGGCTTCGAAATGGGGAATGAGTACACGCTGTCAGCGTACAAGGAGAAAGTGGACAACTGGAAGCGGTCGTACTTCAGGCTATCGAGTGACGACGAAGCAGAAGCCATCAGCGATCGCGATTTGGAGCGGGAGTACTGGCGCATTCTGAGCACTCCCCTCCATGAGCAACGACTCGAAGTCGAGTACGGCAGTGACATTGATAGTGGGTCCCTGGGCAGCGGTTTCCCTCGAGCAGACGACTACATGAAGAGCATCAAAGTTCTTGTCCGGCGAATGCGGATTCTCAGTGCACGCAAGGGCGCGACACCGACGCAGAAGAAGTTATGTGAGCTGTTCTCACGTGGTTTGGACGAGATGGAGCCGGCAGCCGTGGAAGAGCTACTCAAGAAGTATGCGCTGGACGACTGGAACCTGAACAATCTGCCCAAAATGAGCGGTTCCGTGTTGAAGCATCTTGACGAAGACATCAAGGGCGTGATGGTACCATGGATCTACATCGGCATGTGCTTCTCCACCTTTTGTTGGCATGTCGAAGACCACAACTTCTTTAGCATCAGCTATCTCCACCGCGGCGCTCCAAAGACCTGGTACGGCGTCCCGTGTGGCAAGGCCGAGTACTTCGAGTCCGTCATGAAGAAGCTGACGCCAGAGCTCTTCGGTAGCCAACCCGATCTTCACTTGCAGCTCGTGACCATGTTCTCTCCCAAGACGTTGATCAAGCACAAGGTCCCAGTGTATCGAGCGACTCACCGGCCTAACGAGTTCATCGTCACGTTCCCGTCAGCCTACCATGGTGGCTTTAACAATGGTTTCAACTGTGCTGAGGCCGTCAACTTCGCCACGGTGGACTGGCTGCCATGGGGCGCCAAGTCGGTTCGCAACTACCGAAGCTACGCCAAGCTCCCGGTGTTTGCGCACGAAGCACTCGTGGTGTCCCTCGCCGAGACCGTTCTGGAGAGCCACACGTTTGATTACGATTCTGCGAAGCAGTACCTAGTTCCTGCCGTTCAGCAACTCGTCAACGACCGCATCGCGTTCGAGGATGCACTTGCAAAGAATCAAGTGCTACGACGCGAATCCATGGCCGAGTTTGCTCGTCGCTACGGCATCATGGACAGTGATTCCGGTGGCTCGCACTCGCGCACCTGCAAGATGACTACCAAGTCAAACGGAAGTGTCAACACCTCCCCAGTCAAAGCAGAAGATGTGAGCGGGATGAAAAAAATGGGTTTGAGAGGCGCGGTGGGCGGCAAAATGCAAGCATCGGCTGCTACCATGGGGATGCGTGCAATCACTGCACGGCCAACACGGATGGTGCTGTGGGCAGGTAACTCGGGCAAGAGCGAAGGACTTCGCTGCACGACCTGCAAGCAGTATTGCTACTTGGAAGCTGTCGTGTGCACCAAGTGCCGTCACTTGAGCTCGGTTGGCTGCCTGGACCATTATCCGACCATGTGCAAGTGCGATGCTGAAGAGTTCTACGTGTTCCTGTACCGATACGAACCGACCCACCTGGAGGCGTTGCTCACTGGGCTGTGCGATCGTCTGCGCCCGGTGGAAGACTGGATCGTGGACTGGGAGGCAACGTTCAAGCCTCAGAGCAATGATAAGACGCCTGTTGTGATTGCCAAGAAGCTGCTGGCTGCTGGCCTCCAATGCGGTGGAGCACCTCAAGAGAAACTGGATGAGCTGGAGGACGCAGTGGATGAAGCTGTCAAGTGGACCCAGCACGCCGATAGATTAATGGAGAGGCAAGCAGCAGCCGTGCTTCCAGACCTGGCACGAATGTTGGAACACAGCCAGAACTATCTGCAGCTGATCCCGGATGGGGTGGACCGCGTGGAAAACTTCTTGGGTGAGTGGTCTAAGAGCAAGGCACACGCGGAACGCTTGGTGAAGATGGTGCGCGCGGTCCAGGAGCAGGAAAACAAGGCCGCCGCCTTCGATCTCCAGAATGGTGCTCGTGAAGTGGAGGCACTGTGGCGGGAAAATGAAGAGCACCTGGAAACGATTCGCCACCTTGGAGACGTTGTGGAGCGCGCCAAGACACTCGGCCAACCGCTCCCTCGCGACCTTGGTGAACAGATCCATCTCGGCAATCAGTTTCTTCGCATCTTGGTCGCCGTGAACGAGATGCTCGCCGTAATTTCGCGATTCACCAAGGCCAAGAACAGCAGCAATGCGCACCAGGCGTCACCAGCCACTGGCAACGCAGCAGTCATCATGGAGAACGACTGTCGCCACGTCATCGAGCAGGCCGAGATGTTGGAGCACAATGGTCACCTGCCGATCTACAAGGTACAAATCCTGCGCTCGTTACTACGTGTGACGGAGGCTGAGGCCCAGGAACTCGACTATGCGCTCGAAGACAACTCGAAGAGCTTTGAAGAACTTGACTTGCTGTGGCGACACTGGCGTTGTCTCCCGATCTGCCCCGATCGCCTCGAAGCACTAGGCAAACGACTATCGCTGTGCAAGTCGTGGGAGTACCGAGCCAAGAAACTAGTCGACGCACTTGCCCGCCCTACCGCGACACGACCACATGACGTAGTCTGGGCCGATGTGCTTGCTCGGCCACCGCTTGACGAAGCCGAGCGCTTCGACGCCGAGGCGGATCTCCATTTCGTGCCTGCGTCGAGTTTCGTGCGCCGGCAAATGCACTCACGCTTGCAAGATTGTCGAAGATGGTACACCGCGATGCAGGCGCTGTTTGTGCGTGCACCAGTGACCCCCGAGTCGCCCTCGCTGCCGCAGTTCCTTCGAGCAGCGCTCGATCGGAGCACTGAAAACCCACCACCCTCCACGCCCGCCCTCCAGCTTCACTGCATTTGCGACCAGACGCTGAACGAACACGCCAGCCTTGTCAACTGTGTACACTGCCAGCGACTGTTCCACAGTCAATGTGTCGGCCACGCTGGCCCGGCGTCGTTCGTCTGCCTGCAGTGCCGTCCACCGCCACGCGTCTACGGTCACAGCAGGCACACGCTGCACATCACGTACCCAGCACCGGCATACCCACTCTTCTGCTCGTGTCGTGGCCCTGAGAGCATGTCGATGATTTGCTGCGACGTCTGCGATGAGTGGTACCACACGACGTGTATCGGTATGAGCTTCGAAGAAATGAACCGCGTCGAGGTATTCCGTTGCAAGCGTTGTGCAATCCGCCAGAACCTGTACTACCTCGACAAGAAGGCATTGAGGCAGTCTTCGCTTGGCCGTCGACCTGGCATCGCTCGCGTCGATGCGCTGGTCGTCCAACTGCAGACCAGCTTGGTAGCGCTGCCTCCAGGCGTCCACGAGTTGCTGCAGTACTTGCGCCATGTTCGTGATGTCGAAGATCGTGTCCATCGCTACGTGCAGGAGTTTGCGGCTGACTTCTCGGTGGCGTCGTTTACCTCGCTGGACTACCGTGCAGAAGAGCGCACACTGTTGGGGTTGATTCGCGATGTCACCGAGCTCGAGATTCACTTGGAGCACGCACTGGGCAACCTCAGTGCGATCCATTGGAGCCTGCGTGCGTGTGAACTGGTTCTCCACGGCGAGCGTCCGCCAAAATTTTCCCATTTGCAGGTGCTGAGGGAGGACGCCAAGGTGCCCAATTTTGGCTTCCCACGTGCCGAGTACCACCACATCCAGCAGACGATCGAAGACCGCGTGGCCAGGGCGTCCATCTGGCTCAAGCAAGCCAAGACGTTGGAGGCAGAGGAGTGGAACACGGAGCGTGCGCGTCGTTTGGCGTACGAGTACCAGGAACTGGCGCAGTTTTTGGAGCTTCCCAGCCACGAAGTCGAGCTTGTCTTTCGTGTGTCGGGGCTGCAACTGCCACAACGAGGAGCGGTCATCGCCCAGTACTACGGTGCACGAGAGCAACTGCACGTGGCATGAGGCGAGTGTATTTCGGTGACAGGACGGCAAAGAGCGACGCGTCACCAGGTACTACCAATACACTAGATGATATGTCCACTAACGTGAACTCAAGAACGCTTGTAGCATTATCCGATGCAAACGCCTACCTGCTTGTGGCCTTACTTGACCGCGATGGCCAGCTCCTGCCACATTACCTCCGGGAACTGCTCCGCCACGCGCTGGCGCATGTGCTCCTGCGTGAACTCGTGCGTGGGACGGAAGACGTCGGCGCCATCGTCTTCCTTGGTGAGCACCTGTACGCGCGAGGACACTGGCGTCGATGTTGAGGCTGAGAACGTGACCTCTTCACCGTCCACGGCCTGGCCGATCTCCACCTGCACACTCGGCTCGTCGTCCAGCTCGCTGAAGATCTACACATCCACATCAGACCACTGTGAGAGCCAGGAAGGGGAGGGAGATCCCAGGTACCCAAGTTTGCCACGTACCTGCCACTGCTGGAAGTTCTTGATGACCTACAGCACCGCGACGTATGAGGATGAGCAAGCTGAATGGGAGCGAGTGTAGTGGCGATCGTGGGACGTACGTGGAAGTAGGTAAGCTCCGGCGGGTCAGCATACTCGCCGTCGTCGGGCACATTGAAGGTGAACTCCTCGTCCGAGGCAAAGTACACGATGTTGATCGAGCTCTCCTCGTCCACATTCGGCAGCTCCCTGTTTGAAGGCGTGGTGAGACCTCGCATTTTCACAAGTATTCACACATAAATAGTGAGATCCATACACCTACCGGTAGCATTTGACGTATTGGAAGCTGGTCTGGAGGGTGCGATAGATGGACTTGGGCACGTCCGCGTGCTCGCCATTGATGAACCCGACAAAGTTGAGCACGACCACGCCGCGAGGCTTGAGCCACTTGGCGTGGACCGTGTCGATGACCTCCTTGGTGAAGAACACCACGGGGTTCCAGCCAGTGTACACGTCGATAATGAACGAGTCGTAGAGTGGCTCGGCCGGCGCCTTGTCGATGAACGCCAGTCCATCCGCGACGTACGTGGTACCCCACTCGCAGTCCTCCGGGTCGTCGTCCTCACAGTGTTCGTACTGGAAGTAGTTGGCGGCTTGCCGCACCACAGCACGGCTGATCTCGACGACGTCGGTGGGGATGCCGTGGTGCCGCAGAAAGCTGGGCACGGTGCCGATACCGAGCCCGACCTGGATGGCCTTTTCGACCGCACGGTCCAGGTATTTCACGCACTGCATGATCGCAAAACCCGGGTACGCGGCCTGCTTGCGCAAATACGGGTCGTCAAACTCGGCGCCGATGATGGTCTGGTCGTAGAGCAGGAAGAGCACTGCATTGCGGCGCACGACGGCGACGGCGGAGTCGCTCTCGTGGATGCTACGTGGGACTTGCAACTGAGTTTTGGTAATAGCTAGGTATCAATTCTAATTGCACGACTCACGTGGACAGGATCTCGTAGTCCTTTGGCTGCGTTGGCGTAGCTTCCTCTGTGGCGGAGACGTCGAGCGAAGCGCTCGTGGCGAGGAGCGAGAGCACCAGCAATGATAGCGAGCGCATGGTGCAAGTGGAAATCAAGATCAGCACTTTTCGGGGAGCTACAAGCTCTTCACAACGGGACGACATACATGGGAGACAACCTCTCTAGCTGGGTATGCTATTAGAGAGGTGGTGGAGGAGATGGATAATCTGCGACGTGTGTCATCCGACCACATGCGTGGTGGGTTCCAGGTCGTCGTTGAAGGTCGTGTCCATTGCGAGTGCCGTTGCGACGAGGATATCCCCTTGCTTTGGAGTCGGAGGCTGGCCAATGAAAGGGTCCATGTCACCTGGAAGCACGATGTCGGAGGGGAACGAGTCGGTGATGTACACTTCCTGTTCCGAGGACAGGTTGGCGACATGTCCGAACCAGTAGATGACCATCCCCGGACCGTAGCGGTTCACGTAGCCTTGAAGCTGTGAATACACAATACCGTGAGAGGGAGGGTCATATGTTAGCCTTGTATGCGTTGGTGATAATTCCCATTATTATCAAGGCACATGTTGATAATAATACCTGGCCGGCGTTTTCGCTTTCATGGGTGTCACGATCGCCGAACATGGCTTTGCTGTCGATCCAGTTCACAATATGCAAGTCGCCGCTTGTATCGCGGACTCCAATAGGAAGCAGGAGCCGAACATCGGGTGTCTTGGACAAACCCTTTTCTCTGTATCACCAGCGGATTATAGCATGGGTGAGGCTCCCCTTCTGATTCCAACCAAGCACATCCACCTCATTCCACACCACACCCACTCACCGAAGCGCGTCCTCGCTCTCAAACAGCAGCCCGCGACTGTGCAGTTTCATGGTCAGGATGTACTCGTACTCGAGCCCCATGTTGTGGCGGATGCGGTCCGCCAGCGGCGAGCAGTACACGTCGCGGAGGATGCACTCGTCCACCTCGTGCCACAGTCGATCGTACTCGCTCTCACTCATCTCTTTGCGCTCGCTGCTTTGCCCGTCACGAAATTCATGCGACGGTAGTCGAACCGGCCACCGCCGCGCGCCGCTCATCACGTCTTTGAACAGATTCGAGATCGTCGTCTTGCTCCATCCGTACTTGGCCTCGAGTAGCACGCGTGCAAGCATGCACGGCGAAAAACCCACAGACCTAGCGATTGCATAGAAGCTCTCGGGTGATTTCCGCTGCTTTTCGCTGCGGGAGCTCGGTCCATTTGCCGGCGCAGCAGTGGCGGTGGAGATCGTCCCAGTGTGGCGGGCGATGTATCTCTTCAACGTTTTCTCCTGGCGGTGGGACCGCAGCGTCACGCGCAGTCGCCGGTGTTCTGTCTGCCGCTTGACAACGAGAAAGACCTCTTCACTGACGCTCAGCGGCGGCTCGTCCCCGTGAGGATACGCCGCCAGCGCACAAATGCGATCGTATTCAAGCTCATTCATTTGGATTGTCATGGCCAATTTGCATGTTATCAGCTTTTTAGCCAATCAAGCCTGCTCACAATCAATTATACAATTATTAATAATTAAACTAATTCCCCTATTGTAAATAAGAGGGGAATTATTTTAATTATTAAGGGTATTTTGTGCAAAAATGACAATACTAGTATTCTATTATTCGCGGTCGCACGTTGTCTAGAAATGTCCGCTGTGGCTGATGCAGTAGCCGCTGCGGCGTTCAGTCGGCCGGTGCATGCTGCTGACACGCTGGAGCCACCGTTTCAGCCTCGAGTCCAGCTTGCCAAACGACGAGCGTTCCATCACTTCGCCCTCGGACGAGGACAACGACCCTCGTCGACTCGATACCTCGGGGCGTGGCACGGCGGCGATGCAACGGTCCAGGCATTTCTCGATCGCACTCAAGTGATTGATGTAGGCGAGCTTGGGCCACACACACTGCTGGCCACCGTGGATGTACCGATCCATGTCTTCTACGGTTGGGTTCAAGATCGCCTGGATGCCGAGCTTCTCAGCCAGGATGAACTCGGGGATGAGCGTCACGTGACCCGAGAAGCTCTGTGTGAACATGGCACTGAACTGCTGACCGTAGATCTTCGGGATCATCCCTAGAAACGCCAGCGTCTGGAAACGGTGGCGAAGATCCGACGCCACCACACTCTCCAGTGTATGGAGCATCCCAGGCTCCACGACGGCCGCGTCGTCGTTCAAGAACGGCACCACCGGTGGGTTCACCTGGGACACGATAAAGTTGGTCACGTTGAAGTAGGTGGCCAGTGCTTCCATGGGCAGGTCGTGTTGGATGCTGCCATCGACCCACTCTTTGCCCTTGGCGTCGTACGGCACGACATTGCCGTCGTGGTCGCGTGCCATGAGCTTCTTGCCCTTCATGATGCCAGGCAGTGAGCACGACACGGCCACGGCACTCCACAGCAGCACGTGCGGCGTGGTGATGTGGTTGAGCAGCAGCTTCTTCGGTCCATGGGCGCCTGCCACATCCGACGCCGACACGGCGATGCTCACGTGGCGACCGGTCTTGAGGAACGCGTCCTGGAACGTGTAGTGCATCACCTTGGCATCCTCGTCCATCGGCGTGCCATAGTAAAAATGGGTCGTGCGCTCAAAATCTTCACACTCGACGAGGAACCCCGTCTTGGCAAAGTGCCGGAGCTGTTCCACGAGCGGTGGGAACCATCGGATACCGTGGGGCATGAACCGCACCGAAATATCGTTGACAAACACGCGCTGCAGCAGCTCTTCCGTGGAGCTGCACGCGAGAAACGCGGCCGTGATGGCACCGCCTGATGAGCCAGAGATCACGTTGGGCAGAAGGTCGGCTTCCAGTAATGCACGCACGACGCCCATGTGGTACATGGCGATCGAACCGCCTCCACTGAGACACAGTGCCGAGCCACCCAAGGCGTGCTTGAGTTTCTTGAAGAACGCGCGGCGTTCGTCCAGTGGGAACGCGTCAGCGGGCTGCTGGGACAGGAACTCGATGGCTTCCAGCACCGTGGCCTCGTACGCCTTCACTGCGGTGGAGTTGGGGTTGGAAGTAGCGGAGAGGTGGAGCTGCGGGGCGTCGATGCCATGCTTGTTGCGCATCACCAGCGACGAGAGCAGGTAGGTCACTGCGCGCACGTTGTTCTCCTCCATCGCTACAGTGAGCAGCTCGGCGTCGTGCTGCATGTGCTCGAGATCACACAGTGCAGATGCATCGTTATCTGTTGGCTGCTCTGTGTGGAGCTGCTGGGCCAGCGTCGTCCAGTCCTCGTAGGTGGTGGCCAGCTTCATTTGGTGGCGTAGGGTTTCGGTGTGCTTGTGCTGTGCGAATCTCTGTTGTGTCCACTGCACACTGCTCTTGGTGATCTTGACGACGACGTACACGGCGAGTGAGAGTGCGATGCGGATGACCTGGTAGGCCGCGAGGACAAGATGGAACGCGGCCACGACGCTCTGCCATGCCACGCCCCGGTGTCGAACAAACAGCAGGACACTGGCCATGACGAGAAGAACACCGGCCACGCTGATGGCCACAAGGTCGAAGAGCGCATCGCGGTCGATCGTGTGTGTAGTGTAGCTGCTGAGCTTGGTGTCGTTGACTGTGCACGATGGCTGGCGGTGGCAGTCGTGGTATACCTGGGCTCCGTCGTGGATGATCAGTGACGAGACTCGTGCGAGCCGTTGCAGCAGTCGCTCGCTGACGAGTGGGGACGCGGCGATCCAGTCGAGCACGCGTTGAGTCGATGCACGTGACATGGTGGTGGAGAATTGAGGAATGATACAACAAATCCATACAGTACTGTACCTGAGGAGCAGCCTGTTGGCTCGCTTGCTTTCCCATCGCGCTGGCAGAGCGGGCAGTTATCCGTGACGCAAGGGATCGAGGTGGTCTCTTGACGTGGCGAAGTGATGCGCGACACACACTCACCGCCTGATTTGACGACTGCCCTTTCATAGATTCTCCAAGTTATCACTGATTTTTGGTGCCGTTTCGAAGAGATCCAGGCAAAGTGCAACTGTTTACCATCTTAAAGCATTATAGCACATGTGGAAGTAATTAGGACACAGATGTCCTACATACTGAATTAGCGGTAAAGTGAATCTGTCGATGTGACGCGTTGATTGTGATTGCGATCGTGATTGGAGATTTTGAGATGGCTGCGGTGAGCAGTGCGACTCTACGGCGTGTATGTGCCCACTGTGATTCACACACGCGCGGGTGTGTGTGTGCTGTGGATCTCTCTCAACAGGATTCTTGTAAGGTGAGCCCGCGCAGGTCCACAACCTGAGCGAAGTGTGGGAGTTTCCAGATCTCCAATTCGGAGAGCAAGAGTTTGCAGGAGATTTGGGCGGTCGCTACCGTGGCCACTACACTACTATTACAGCGTACACTCGGGACTTGTACAGTATGATGACCCCTCTGGGGCGTACACGTGGCGACAGAGTCAAGAAGGAGCATGGAGCGACCCACTGGATAGAGTACCGTGCAGTAGTCCTATCCTGAGACTCTCAGTGAGAGTGCCCCACGGATCCGACCAGGGTCCGATTGTGAGTCCTGAATCGGGACTCCCGATCGATGCCATCAGCTCTCCGTGATCACTGAACAGTCGTCTACTGTGACGGTACCGCGGCACTGCCGCGGCAGCAGTCGAGGTTATTAGTCGACTAAATTGATAAGTGATTCACCGAAGACCTAGGTGCGGATCACACACTGAGACGGATGACACAGACCGACGGCAGATATGCACGCAGTCCACGGAATACTTTGGAATAGATGCCGTATATGCCTCGCGAGATGGTCGATACAGTAGGAGAATGTGCATGTGTCAAAGGATGCGGTTCACCATGCTAATCATCGTTCCACGACACCATGCATCGATCAGTTGGAGATCTCGCGCACCTTGAACAAGCCGTGATTCTCCAAGCGAGACCCCAACAAGACTGGAGTCCAGTGCCATTCTCCACGCTCAACAAGTTTGAGGAGGGTATCGTCTGAAGCAATCCATGAAATTTTTGCTTTGTTTTGCGATTTTCACCAATTTTAATTCACTACTGTAGTATTTAGACTGTCCCTAATAGTACAAACAGTCCCTAGTTCAAGTTGGTGGGCAACAAACGAACCGACAGTCTGTCGGCACGGAAACTCGCGCCAAAAGCCTCTGGTCAGCATCACCACCAAACCCCGCGCACGACCACCACTGCCGGTACCGAAACTCGACGCACACTCAGTCGCGAAGCCATCTTCCAGCGCACCGCGCAACCTCGTTCCGATCGCGCGCCGCGTTAGCACATCCGAGTTTCTTCGTCGAGCGCGCCATTTTTTTTTTCGTTCTCGACAGAAGATCTCCAGTCGCCCCCGCATTTTTTTTACAGTTTTCTTTTTTGTTCTCGGCACCAAGGTTTCCCATGGAGAGTGATGATCATTCCCCCCGTCCGCGCGCCCCGCGGCGCCCGCGCACCGACACGGCGTCCGCGTCGCCGACGCTGAAGAAGCCCAAGCTCGACGACGCGATCACCGACGACAAGAATAAGAATGCTACAGAGCAAGCGGAGAGCGACGGCATCGATGGCGATGACATGGAACTTGCAACACAGCCGACGACAGCGCTCCCGGACGACGACGACACAGAAGAAGAAGAAGAAGACGAGGAGGAAGAAGAAGAAGAAACCATCGAGGTCCCACAGACGCCACCGCCCGTGCAAGTCTCCGCCGCCGCGATGACTCCGTCGGCGATCGCGACGACTGCACGCCGTGTGGCGACGCCACGAGTCGGCGAATCGCTCATTCTGCGGCACCATTTCCCATTGCTCACGGACAAATCGAGGGTGGTATCGCCAGCAGTAGAGGATTCCTGTGGCCAGCAGTGGCGCGTGTTGTGGTACCCACACGGCCAGTTCCTCGACGACCAGTACGTCAGCGTGTACGTGGAAATGGTTGTGGATGGCGAAGACAATGCCGACACCGACACCGACGTGGCAACACACAGCACCGTCGCGCCACGGCCTGTGCTGGTTGAGATCGCGATGGTGGACCCACGCAATCACAACGAACGAAAGCACGTGCAAAAGTCCTCGACGATCGTGTTCAGCCAGCAGAACCACGAGTTTGGCGTGGAGCAATTTGTGCGACGCGCGCAAATCACGAGCCCCAAGGAAGCGCTGCTGAACCCCGACGGCGACGTGGAGATCGAGGTGCGTTTGCAGTTCGTGGACGAGGACGCTGCGAGTGGCGACGCTTCGGATACCATCGACCTGGACATGGATCTAGAGGCGACTGACCCGTCCATGAGTCCCGTAGAAGAAGAGGATCTACTGAGTGTGACACCCGTGGTGACGCCGACCGCGATGGCGCTGAATACCCCGCGCGGTGCTGCTTCAAGCGATGCCGACATGCTCATATCGTACGATTCCAAGACCGAGACGGGCATGGTGGGACTCAAGAACCAGGGCGCAACGTGCTACATGAACTCGCTCCTGCAGACGCTGTTCCATTTGCTTGCGTTTCGCCATGTCGTTTACGAGACGCCGACCGAGCAAGAGGACACGAATGATTCGGTCTCGCTCGCACTGCAGCGAGTCTTCTATCGGCTCCAGACCCAGCGGAAAGCTGTCAGTACCAAAGAGCTCACGAGGTCATTTGGCTGGAGCCAGATCGACTCCTTCATGCAGCACGACGTACAGGAACTATATCGCATCTTGTGCGATCGACTGGAAGAGAAGATGAAGAACACCAAGGTGGACAACGCTATCAAGAAGCTCTTTGAAGGCAAAGTGAGGTCGTTCGTGCAGTGCGTCAACGTGGATTTCCAGTCATTCCGCGATGAGTCGTTTTATGATCTCCAGCTGGATGTCAAGGGGTGTAAAGACATCTACGATTCGTTCCGAAAGTACGTAGAAGTCGAGATGCTGAACGGCGACAACCAGTACGAAGCTGAGGGTCACGGCAAGCAGGATGCGAAGAAAGGTGTGGCGTTCCTCCAGTTCCCTCCAGTCTTGAACATCCAGTTGAAGCGCTTCGAATACGACCCGATGCGTGATGGTATGGTGAAAATTCACGATCGATTCGAGTTCCCGAAAAAGCTGGTGCTCGACGAGTTCGCACCATCCAAGCAGAAGAAAGAAGGCTCTTCGTTGGTATACCACCTCCACAGTGTGCTCGTCCACAGCGGAGATGTCCACGGTGGTCACTACTACGTCTTCATTCGCCCAGGCAAAGACATCGCGAACAGCTCCGACTGGTACAAGTTTGATGACGACCAAATCTCTCGAGTCGATGAGCTGACTGCTGTGGATGGAAACTTTGGTTCGCTGGGGTCGTCGCGTCCTGCAGTCACTACCGGATCGGGTGGATCCACGCCGCTCTACTCCAGCATCCTCTCCCCGGAGAATGGTAATCGTGACGGCGAAAACGGTCTGGACTTCCAGCCAGTTACAGAGGAAGCTGATGACGATGATCGTGATCGTGATGCCCCATCCCTCGGTTCCAGTCTGATGATGCCACTTGGTCGAAGCTTTGCCAGTGCGTACATGCTCGTGTATGTCCGCGACGGGAACAACGGCATCGACATCTTGGACGACGACTGCGACAACGAGTCTCCAGCTGACGTGACGATGCATGTGCCGACAGCGTCGAACTCGGAGGCAGAGGAGCGCCACGATGTCAACAACGTATGTATCCCAGAGGCGCTCGTGCAAAGGTTCCAGGAAGAAGAGAAAGCAGCGGCGCGACGAAAGAAGCAACAGCAGACAGAGCACCTCTTCATGACCTTCCGAATCGCATCCGACACAAGCATCAGCAAGCTGAAGAAGATCACCAAGAACGTAGACTTCTCATCGTTCGGGAACAACGGCGGCTTGCGGATACGCATCAAGCGTGCTGCTACCATTCACCAGCTCTACGCACGAATCTACAAGCAAACTGGTGTACCAGTTGCTCAACAGCGACTTTGGAAAGTCATCACTCGCGAGAACCGCACCCATCGACCAGACTTGCCACTCAATACCGAGGTACTCGGCTGTCGCGTGGACGGGCTGATTGACGACGACGCGTCACCCAAGGCTCCTGTGCGGTTGTTTCTCCAGATCATCGACCCAGTGGACGAACCTGACGCTGTATCCGAGGCACTTGATGCGGCCAAGCCGATCTATCGTCATTTCTTGAGCGAGTTTACTCCTCCAGACGACGAAAAGACCACGTCCAACGATCAGGATGAAGCTGCGGAGACTGCAGCTGCCGCTGAAGAAGATGAAGCGATCCAGGACGATGGAAGTGGCGTTCTCGCAGACACCGAGGAGCTCGGCATGCCTGCTCCGAATATCGGTTCAGCCGAGATCCTTCTGTTCATCAAGTTTTATGACCTGAGAAAGCCTCTTGCCGAGCGACTCGAGTACATGGGCAACATCCTCATCGACGCACGGAAGACCGGCTCGGATTTGGCCAAGTACATCCACGAAGCTCTGGGCATTCCGTTCGCTCAAGAGCTGATCTTGTACGAGGAGATCCAGCCCGTGACCGTATCCGAGATCGATATGAGCGTGAGCCTTGCAGTGTCAGAGATCCAGCACGGCGATATGATTTGTTTCCAGTACGCCGAAGACGAAGCCGTACTCCGTGAAAGTGACAAGTATCCCGATGTGCCGTCCTACTTCCGGTACCTTCTTGATCGAATGGATGTGCTCTTCTACGCGTACGGCCATCCGGATGAAGAGCCGATCGTCGTCCACTTGCTGTTCAGCAACTGCTACAACGATATCATCGCCCAGCTCGCACACCAGCTCGGTCTACCGGAGGAGAAGAAACTCTATCTGCGGTTATACCAGCATTCACCGTTGAATCAGCTCCCGAAGAAGAACCCGCTACGCCATTCCAAGTTCTCTGGTGATACGCAGACGACGCTGGACGATTTTCTCACCGAGTACTCGGAACGCACAAACGTGATGTACTACGAGATCCTCGACAACCCGATCACCGAGATCGAGTCCAAGAAGCAAGTATTGGTGTACCTAAGTATTTATGACGACTGCTTCGAGGTGAACGGATCATCGGGTGGTCCGCGTCGCACCGAGTTCCTCGTGACACCGACCGAGACGCTGAGTGATCTGTTCCAGCACATCCGCTCCGTGTTCGATCTGGAGCCGTCCACAAGGCTGCGCGCATGCGAAGTCTCCCACAACGGCTCGCTCGTCGTGCGTGTGATCGAGGAAGACGACGTATCGCTCGACAAGTACTGGGGGTCGTCGTCGTCGGGCTACTCCACCATGAACGATGTCGCGCTGTATGTGGAACGAATCCCAGCCGACGAACCCGTGCCGGATGAGAATGGCGACAAGAATGGGGACCTCTTCTGCTTCGGCGTTGTGCATTTCAGCTTCCAGTCGACCAGCCAACATTACATCCACCCCCACGGCGTGCCCACGGTCGCGTACTTTCGTGTGGGCGACACGATCCAGCAAGTCAAGCAACGGATTCGTCAGAGGTGCGTCGTTCCATTGACGTGTTGAGCTGAAGGAGCCTACTAACTTCATGTGTGTGTGTGACAGGCTCGGCGTGGCTGACGAGGAATTCGCCAAGTGGGAGCTCGCCTTGGTCAAGGACGTGAAGGCGTCTACCGTGAAAGACATACACCAAGCGCTCGAGCCGGACGCCCTCGAGAACTTGTTCATGGGAGAGTTGCGCGAGCTGTGCGGCAACGAGTTTGAAAACATTACGTGTCTCGGCCTCGAGCACCCAGACCCTAAGCCATCTCCACCGGCACCCAAGTACGCTCGACGTCAGGAGCAAGGCATCAAGATCCGGTCCGGATGATGATGGAAGCTAAAGAGAGAGATCGCAATAGACCGCGCGGGTGTTTAAAGAAGGTGTGTCCAGCTCGTGGTAGCTCTGACCTGTACTCTTCCTCTCTCTCTCGCTCTCCATTTAGGTTACCTCAACATGAAATGTTCCCCCGTCTGCACGGTCAAGAACTTGTTCACGAGGCCTGGCACTGTTCGTATCACGTGGCGGTGCAACTGCTGGTTCGAGGACGCGGCCAGCGATTCCAGCAGCGGACACGCGTCCCGCCGCTCGCGGGCGAGCACTACGAGCTGCGTGATGAACTGAGATAGCAGCACCTTGCGCATCTCGACAGTCGTGAACAGCTTGGCCCGCCAGCCCAGCGACAGCGGCGACGCGGTCAAGGCAAAGTCGGCCATCTTGCCGCAGTACGCACATGGCTCGGCGTGCTTGCAACTCGCCAGAAGTAGCACGTTCTTGCGCAGACGTGTGAAGCTGGAGAACCGTTGCTGGACCCGCAGGTCGGGCTGGCGGTGCGGCGGCGGCGGCGTGGCGCGCATCGCGTGGCGGTGGTGGGTCGGGATGCTGTGCTGCTCCTGGTAATGGTACACGTCGAGCACGTAGTACACGGTGCCGTCGTCGTCGTCCGGGATGAACGCGTCGCGGATCGCGATGTACTCGATGCGGTCGAGTGCCATCCACGCCAGGGCGAGCTTGGACACGCACGTCTTGGGCGCGAGGCGAGCGAGGGCGAGTCGAGGGATGCGAGGGTCCACTTGTCGCAGTTCCGTGGCTACTCGAGGATGGGTGTCTGCGGCTGGGTTTTCCTCTTTGTCTTTAGTCGAAGTCAAGTCCCAGCGGTGATCCTCCTCCTCTGGATGCCCCACTGGCTCCTCTCCCTCCGCTTCTTTCTCTTCGTCCTCCTCTTGATCTGGGAACAAGCCAGCTCGACGGGCACCTTCACGCCACGCTCGTGCAGCGCGCACCATGCGGTCACGACCGAACAACGAGGAGCCCAACCGCGATGGCGACCGCGTCATTGAAGGAGGAGGAGGAGGGGACCTCTCCGCCTCCGCTCGTGCGTCTCCTCTATGCGGCTTCACCTTGAGCTTGAGTGGCGGCTCACTCGATCGCAATGTGCTCGCCTCCGTGTCATCGCGTTTCATTTCCTCCTCCTCCTCCTCCTCTTCTTCTTCCTCCTCCATCTCCTCCTTCATCTCCTCTGCGTTATACATCCACTTGTCCACCGACGGCAGTGGCGATCTCACACCATTCACACTCACGCTAGTCGACGCCATCGCTCCGTTTTTTGCTCCTCAGAGTTTGTGCCTCCCCAGTAGCCCCTTGTCGCTCCTCGTTCCTAGGTGACGATGGCTCCGCTCTCCATCCTCCGGCGCTCTCTCAGCGTCGTGTTGCAAGCGCCCTCCTTCTTACACCGATAATACTATGTGCACAACCAAGCTGATGCACACGCAGCGAGCCAGCCTCGTATGGACTGCAGAATATGCTCATATTTCTTCACACCCCAAAAACGTCAGGTGAGAGGGCTACTGTCACCGATCATATGCGACATCCAAGGAGCGGTTTGTTCGGTGGTAGGAAATGTGCCTTTCGACACAGGAGTCAGATCTGAGTCTCTGCGAAGAAAGTGGGACGGGGAGCCTCCCGTCTGACGTTCGTCCCGCGGGTGGAGGACCAAACAGGTACCGTAGCACCCCAATATCCTAGGAACCGGTTTATCTCAATGGGTGTTTGCATGCAATATCGGCATGATGCCAGCGTCAAGCAACGCCATGCCCACCCGCCGAGCACGAGCGAGTGTAGAGTATTATACCTCGTGACATACAGTATTAAAGGGGTTAATAGCGGCATACACCAGTCGAATGAAAAATTATTTCGGGCATGCGACAAATGGCTACATTGGGCAACGTATTATCCACCAATCCAATGGGGTTATACGTATATTTCAACCAATCACACACATAGAACCTTCTGCCAAATCCACCAACTGGCACATGGAACACCGCCGCGGACGGCTGTCCACAGCATTCCTCCTCCTCTCATGGCGCGCCCGTCGCGGTCCATGCGCGAGGGGCCCTCCTCCTCCTTCTCCTCCCCCACTCCCTCGCACCCTCCTCCGCCACCGCCACCGTCCTCTGCGCCCCCCACATTCTCCTCCATGCACTTGCAGGAGCTCCTCCGCCACCCTCCTCCTCCGCCACCGCCACCCTCCTCCTCCTCGCGACCGCCGCGCAACGACTCGGGCTCCACGCGGACCACCGCTGGCACTGGTTCTGGCTCCAGCTCGCACGCCAGCCATGAGCGCAAGAGTTCCTTCAGCGTCTGGGCCAAAGACCCCTTGGCCGAGGTGGCCCACGACGTGCTGCTCCGCCAGACCACCGTCTGGCTGGCCTTCCAGCAGATCGTCTTCCGCACGCCCGACGTCGTGGCGCTCGTGGCGGACCACCAGGTCACGTGGCGAGAGCTCCACGCTCAGGTACTCGGCATGGTCCAGGCACTGGTCCACCTCGGCCTCGGCCCAGGCGACGGCGTCGTCGTCAGTGCCAAGAGCGCCATCCCTCTCTACGTACTGCACCTGGCCACGCTCGCAGTGGGTGGCGTCGTGGCCCACGTGCGTGCTACCTGGCGTGCCGAGGAGCTAGCCGCCGATATCCTGGTCAACGCCAAGGCCAAGATCCTCGTGCTCGACACATTATCCGACAACTTTGTGCGTGCCATCCGGGACACGTCGTCCCCCACCGCCCATGAACTGCATGCCGTCGTACTCTTGCGAGGCATCTCGACCGAGCGTGCGCTCGCGCTCAACCTGCCCGTGTCACTGCTGAGCCTGGAGGAGCTCCAGGCCGTGGCGCAACAGTGCGCGAGTGCCGAGCTGCCACTGTTGCTGGACCGCAGCGTCATGCCCACGGACGCGTGCGCCATCGCGTTCGACTACGACGCCCAGGGCCGCGTACGCGGCACGGCCGTGTCCCACGACAACGTCATGTTCACCGCCGCCACGCTCGCACGCAGCCTCGGGCCGCTGAGCTGGCAGGACCGCATGGTGGCGTACCTGCCCCTCCACCACCTTGCGTCCCAGGTGCTCGAGTTGTTTCTGCCGCTGCTGTGTGGCATCACGGTGCACTGCATGGCCAGCGTCAAAGGCGAGTCGCTGATGCACGTGGTCAAGCGGTGTCGACCCACGGTGTTCTTCGCGACGCCCGATACGTGGGCGAGCATCGGCAGCCAGGTCTACCGCGCCAAGCGGGACGTGAACACACTGCTCTATGCCTGGGCCAAGACGCGCGCGACCAACAACGCCAAGAAACGACGCTTTGGCCACGGCGCTAGCCGCAGTCTAGGCTACCTACTCGCCAAACGGCTCGTGCTGCGCGCACTGCAGAAACAAGTAGGCTTGGAGAGCTGCCTCGCATGCTACTCGGTGCTCGCGCCACTGGATTTCGAGCTCGAGAAGCTGTTCACGACCATCGACGTGCCCATCTACCAGCTCTACGGCGTGCCCGAGTGCACTGGCTTCGCGGCGATCAATTTCGCGCACAACTGGGAGTTTGGTACGTGTGGTCGCGCCCTGCGAGGCACCGCGATGGAGTACGACCACGGGAGCCAGGAGCTACTGCTACGAGGTCGCCACGTGTTCCTAGGGTACGTGAAGACCCATGGGCAGCTCGTCCCGCATTCGAATGGCGACGGCTGGCTGCGGGTCCCACAGCAAGGCCACCTCACGCCGGACGGCTTCCTGAAACTCACCGACGCGCCACGCCAGTTCGTCGTGCTCGCGACGGGCGAGTGGGTACCGATCGCACCGTTTGAGAACGCGCTCATCGCGCAGCAGCCAGAGTTGGAGCGAGCCGTGCTCGTGGGAGATGGCCGGGCGTTCTTAAGCGTGCTGCTCTTCCTCAAGACGGCGGCGTCTAGCGCAGGCACAGCCACGTCGATCGCCAGTGCAGGCGATGCCACTGGCACATCGTCCATCATCAGCCGTGACTCGAGAGGCGTCAGCTTCAGTGGCGCGTCGGGGCACACCCCGAATGGAGCCAAACCGGGGGCTCCGCACCGCACGACTGGCGTGGCCACGTTGAGTGACGACGTGATCCAGTTGAGCCAACGACTGGGCAGCAATGCCACGACCATCCGCGACGTGCTGCGATGCCAACGATGGGCTGTACACTTTGACAAGGTGCTGGACGAGCTGCCTCGCCGCGTGGGCGTCTCCGGGGTCCAGGTCCGCAAGTGGATCGTGATGGCCGAGCCGCTCACCGTGGACGGTGGCGAGCTGGACCCGGACTCGGGCGAAGTCCAACGTCATGCCGTTGACCGCAAATTCCAGGCACTACTCGACTCCCTGTACTGTTAGATTAGAGAAGAAGACGACGAGAATTGGAAACCGATTCCTGGATGTAGCCATGTGTATTATCGTAAATAACGAATAGATATCCACACCCCATCAACTGCACCATAGTGTAGCTTACAAGCAAGGGTGCTGGGTGTATGTACTGCAGTCGTGTTGAGGGCTGTGAACTGTCGATGCGGACCCAAGTCCATCGATGTGCGACCCACGCGGCTGGACGAACGGTGTGGCCACGCTGTACGCTGATGGCTCTACCAGCCACACCGGTCCAGTCCCGGTATGGTACGGTACTGTAGCACCGTGGCAGCCAAGTCGGTGGCGCTAGAGTGTTCGTACACCACAACATACCACGGTCGACTGGAAACTAACAGTATAGTGGTTAGGCTGTTGCTCGATCGTGATTCCTCAAGCATGAGATATTGTGCACCTGGGATGCCACGAGCACTGTGCACCCAATGGTGCTGAGTTCATCCTACCGCGTTGTAAGCGAATACGTGGTGACAGACAAGACACGTTGCACTATGGGTGGCTACCATCGACTGTAGGTCTAGCTTGCTTGGAGGAATGGGAAAACGGATCACGCTCAACTCATCGCGTGGATGAACTTCCCGCCGCGGAGACGCCTGATAGTTTTGAGACGGTTGTGGCTGGCTGGTGCCACCCACACATGCACAGTAGCGCTCTTTAGCATTGACGTGGGACAGACGATGCTGGCGTCTATTATATCGCCGATTGTATGTGAGCGATCAAACTCATATCAAGGCGAGTTCGCAGTATGTAGAGCCACTCACGGAGACGTACTGTACCGGTACACTATGTATTCCACCGCAGCGAATGAGGTCGACCTCGCGTTCGTGCTAATACTGCACGTAACGTTACAGTAAATTTTCGAGGGTGGGATCGTGTCGCTTCATTGTAAAACTCAGTCAAGGTGGTGTACTCAATAATACTGAACAGTAGATCGCAAAACAGTACTGTACTTGGTGTGTGTCAGGGTAGTGCATAATATACACTACGCTGACACACACCAAGTATCTCACTAATAGACACATTTGCCACTATAATTGCGCGACGCAATGCGCTGTGTATAGTTCAAGGCGGGTATGATGTGGGTATCGAGTCGCACGGTGTGAGTCGCACGGTGTGACTCGATACCCACAGCACGACCACCTTGAACTAAACACAGCGCATTGTGTTGCGCTATTATAGTGGCAAACGTGTCGTACAATGCGTGTCGACGACCATGGGCTTGGGGTGGCGTTTAGGTGCAGCATCGTCTGCAGCACACACGTACAGGACCTAGGTACAAGCAAGGTGCCCGTTCCATCGGCGCCGTGATGTGGCCTACTTTGTACGCGAGCAACTTCTTCTGGCGATCAGAGTGAGTCGAAAATTCCGTGACGAGTGTCATCAACCCCCAGTGATTAGCACGGCCAACCGGGCATCAACCACGACGGGCGAGATCACATTCAAACATGGCCATGGCAGCCATAGCACCACCAGGCAGCGTACAGAGGAATGACGGAGCTGCTCAGGGTACGGAGTAGCCTGCTTCGGAGCCGATGGCGCTGGAATGGGAGCTCTCCACCGCTGAGCATGGTTGGAATCGGGCCAAAGGATCACAACTCCGCGAGTTGTGCATACAGTAGTCGAGTCGTAGGGTTACACTATATTGAATACAGTATGTACCCCTCCAAAACAGTTGGCTACAGTGTCCGCCACACATTCGAGGCCGATTCAATTCATGGCCCGTCGATGTGCGAGTGGTCGAGGGCCTGACAATCCAAGAGCTCACTGAGTGAGCTCTTGAGTGAGTCACTCAATGCAACGCTGTCGTTCGCGCCGCGTTGTTATTATAACTTACACGGTGCCAGGCGTGATCCAGTACACAGTCGTTCTTTTTGGATAGTCCATGGAGTAATATGTACGGAAGCGAATAATATGATTGACATATTATGCCAATCAAGTGTGCAGGCGTGTGCGTACGTATTAGTACAGTGTGGTATATTTCACAATTCCAGGGATGAATCAACTCTGCTGAAGCACGGTCCACCAGGCTGGTGGGATATGAGAAGATGCTGGTGACCAGCGTCTCTCAGATTCTTCCTCCAATTCATTCCAAAACTCGCGTTGCCTCGCGCACAACACCAACACCAGTCGGTTATTTGACACATACAAATATGAGCACCACGACCACCACTGGACACTTCTCAGCCATCAACCTCGATGCCTCGTGGGACCACGGTATGCTCTCGGAAGAAGATGCGATGTGGCTCCAGGCGCAGCACGAGGCCGACCTGTCCAAGGACTGGCTGCGCGAGTTCTCGGCCGAGGTCGCGCTCGACATCACCGGGATGGCGCAGATGCACACTAGCATCACTACCGACCCTACCAATCTCCACCAATACATCCACCACTCACACCTCCAGCAGGTCTACCACGAGTACGCCGCCACCGACGTCCCCACCGTCATGAACACGGCCATGCACGCTGGTATTGATATCAAGCAGGAGGTGCTGTCGGACGAAGACTACTTCACGATGTCGGGTCTGGACGCGGCCACCATGACCAAGGAGGAGCTACGCAAGCACAAGAACCGCGCGTCAGCGGCGCGCTCACGTACCCGCACGCGTGAGCGTCTGGAGCAGTTGGAGCACATGGTGGCGGAGTTGGAGGCGAAGAACCAGTTGCTGCAGCAGACACTGTCGGTCATGCAGTACGAACAACAGGTGCAGCATTCGATCACGCCTGGGATGTAAGCAACCGATACCAACGTCAGAGCCTATAGCAGTACTGAAAGTCCACGCTGAACTAGCGTGACGATGCTTGTGATCGAACGAGCGGATATTTAACACAGTACATTCGTCGAAGTCTTCTCAACTCCTTCTCACGCTCGATCGAGGAATCATCAGGCTGCTCATTTTCTTTAACAAGGCGATGCTATGTACTACTACTGATAGCAATCGCCATACACTCTGCGGAGCTTGGAGAAGGATACAGAGTACACAATGGAGATCAACTGAGGGTTACACTACTCTTCCTATGGCTCTGCAGTCACCCGTTGATACAGTACATTTGCAACCTACGGAACCGTCGAAGGGATACGCTAGGATTCCTGCTTATCTGCGGCAGGACCAAGCTCTCATGCGAAGTCATATCTCGACCTATCCACTGCAGTGCCTAATCAATCAAGTGAGTACACCAGTGTGACTCTCGGAATTCTTGTGAATCCAATCATCCAGGTACAGTATGTAAGGACTTTATCCCCATGATGGGGACCCCATCGACCTTGGATTCCTTCCCGCTATGATACAGGCTATGATGAACAGACGGATGTCACAGGCAGGGCTCCTCAAAAACAAATAAATAAATACAAATACAGTATTTTATTTATTTATTTTTTTGGCGAGCGAATACCAAAAATACTGGTGGCTATGAGCGACCGGTGAAAGCATGCTCAAGTTTCCATTCCATTCGCAGCATTCGTGACTGTGCAGCACAACAATGGTGTACACGAAGAAGGAAATTTAATGCGGTGTTCTTCAGCGCACTGCCAAGTGGGAGGCTGCAATGTAGCCTGCTCGCCAAAATAAATGAATAAAATACTGTATTTGTTTTCCGCGGGCCATCGCGCCGACATATTCTGGGCACTCCAACCACATGAAGCACGTCGAGAAGTA
>JAADXF010000127.1:0-40622 GCA_023337575.1 Pythium chondricola
CCAAGATTAAAGAGGATCGATGCGAGCTGCTTGTTCTCATCAATAATCGCCGGCAGCGACGAGATCACGAGCAGCGACATGCCGATGATATCGATCGTGACGGCGCCGAAGATCATCTTCCACTTGCCGATGTACTCATCGACAATGTAGCTGCCAAACATGACCGAGAACACGGACACGGCGTCGAACGTGGCCTTCATCGCATTCGAACCGAAGTTGGACCAGCCAAGCTTCATGAAGAAGAGTTTGAGCGCCGAGTTCAGTCCGAAACTCGCGAGGTTGTTGAGCGTGACCACCATGTAGATGTACACCACGACCTTGCGGAACGTGTGCTCATTGTACTTGTAGGGGCGTGTCTCCCAGTGCGCGCGGCTGTAGCCGGTGACACCAGTGCCGTCGGTGTTGGGCGTCAGCACGGGTGACGGCGTTGGGAGCTTGGCGAGAGCCATCGAGGCGATGTCGGCGTGAACGATGGACAGTGAATTGCACAATGAGCCAACAGGAAGCAGTTCTGCTTCCCGACTTCAACTGGCGTGTTTTCCTGTGCACAGAAAGAGTAGTCGTGTCTAGATACCGATGCTGTATCGTACCATTCTGGGGGCTGATCTTAGAGGGGCATTTGCCACACTCGCTGAAGCACCGGGAGAAATTAAACGGATCCTGTTGACTCGACAAGTTGAAGCGGCTGCTGTCCAACTCAAGACAGACTGAAGGTTACACTGTAACCTTCAGTCTGTCTTGCGTGCCGCGTAACTTACAGCACCGAGGGAGTTGGATGCCACCGATGTATTGAGTGGAAGTTGTTGAGAAGGACTGTACAGTATTTACGTGTAGCGGAAAGCCTACTGTACATACCGTATCATCCATACTCATCATCTTCTCTTTCTTGAGGTGCAACCGCAACCTTGAAGGAAATCGAAGGGCTCACATATCAAGAATTGGGCGGCCGAAACCCGCATCCTGATTAAAATCAAGCTGCTGATGTCATGACTCATGACTCATGAGCGACAAAAGAGTCCCTCGGCGAGCCCCCCATCACCGTCGGTGATTGGCCCGACTAATAACTCAGATTCCGTACTGTACTTGAATCAACGGTGTAGGTTCCTGTTCTTCAACATGTGGAAGAGGCTCGTCAATTCATCAGAGACTCTGATTCAGAGTCACGGACATCTTCTATCTATAGTTCTATAGAACACCAGTGCTGCTGATCCGAGTACACATGTAATACCTCGCTGAGGTAGAGTCGCTTCTGTACTGTACTGGAGCAAGAAGTTCTTCTTCCTCCTACAGTATGATACGCCGTCGGAAGGGCGTTCTGTTCTCGGTATCGTGCAGCTGTGTACAAGAATTACTGCGATTTTGCGCGATGAAGGGAGAGAAGCCACGGTGCGACATACATATTGGTCGCCACGTCAGCGCCGCCCATCCTCCACAATCGCGTGCTGGAAGGATGGAGAATACAATGCAGCACGCGCGGTTAGGCAGACTAGGGTAAACGGTGGAGTTGGCTCTCGATACCGCGACATTATCGAGAGGGTAGGTAGGTACTGTACCTGATGCACACCTGGCAAACACACGACATGTCCAGAACGTAGAGTCGATTCAGTACAGTGCCGGTGGGTATCCACGCAAGACGAGCGGCGGCGCCACAAGACTCAAGGTTTGTGGCAAATACAATGTGAAGAAGCGCCACGCGACGATGCGCGTCGAGACGCAGCAATCGAGATCAATGGCTCCTTGTTTGTGTATACACTACACTAACCGACTGCCGCCAGCTTCTGACCAAGCCACAGTGTGGACCTGACCTGGTCTCTACTTACGAACTAGGGGTAGCCGACGGGATGAGTCCACTTGTGAGCTGGCGGATGTACGAATCCATTTGAAGCCTCGCACGGGCTACACCAAGGTAGCAACTGCACTGCTTGACGATGCCGATTTCTCCGAGCTCTTGCGCGACCTTGTATGCTTGATCAAAGGCGCGCACCGCCTGATCGTACTTGCCTTGGCGGCTTGCCAAATTGCCAAGCTGCATCCATGCGAACGCCTCCGATCCGCGATCGCCGACCGACTGGATGAGCTGCAGATGCTGCTCGACACAAGCTGCAGCGGTCGCGATATCATTCTGTCGACTGGCGAGCAGGCCCAGGTTCCCCACTGCTAACGCTTGCCCATAGGTGCTGCTCAGACGGATCGCGAGTCGAAGCGCTTCCTGATGATGTCTCGCCGCTTCATTCGGATCTCCGAGTGCGCCGTACGTGAGTCCGAGATTCAAGTGGGCAACGAACTTGCCGGCATCATCCGCGGCATCCAAATGCTTCTGGTGGTACGTCAGTGCCGTGCGCAAGTGGCGGTTCATTGGGTCAACGAAGTTGCCCGTGTACATGTACTCTTTTGATGCACTCGACATCAGCTGGTAGTTGACGCCGATGCAGTTTGCTGCCAGTGCTGTGAAGAGCGTCTGTCCCGTGCTCTCGCTAATGGAGAGCACCATGAGGTAGCAATCGATTGCCTTCAAGTAGTCCTCCACGTTGTCGTGGATGATCCCGAGGCTGCAGGACGACGTGGTTATAGACCTCCACAATGCATTCGATATCACAGTGATTCCATGAGACGTACCATAGATGCGCGGTACACTCGGCGTCATGTCGACCCGCACGTTTGCTGGACTCGGCCAACATGGAGTACTCCTTGATGAGCTTGGCCGAGACGGCGTTATCTGTCTTCTTCAGTTTCTGTGAGGAGCAGCACGCGAGTCTGGCAGCCAACTCGTCTCCATTTTCGAATGACCCTCGAATTTCATCTCGAAGCTTCTGCAGGGAGACTGCATGTGGGGAGAACACGGTAGTCCGGATGCGCTGGTCACGGGTCACGGCGTACGTCCGCGCAGGGGTCTTGATCTAGGGTATGATTCGTATGATAGAGTGAGCGCGATTGTTAAAATCACTTTATCATCAGTGGTCAGTATGCTTACCGTCTCGGGCGCGTCGATGCGCTGGGGTAAATCCAGTTGCGGCGTGGGCTCAGCGAGTTGTGTGCCTTCTTTTGGATTCACAGTCGTCACATTCGACGCCAGTCTGTCATGATAGTCAGGTGCTGAAGATACCGGAGGGAAAGTCTATAGTGATTAGCACACTTCACGTATCACTTACATGGACTGCAGCGTCGGCGACTTTGGCGGCGACTTGCCCGCCGGCTTCATCTTGGACATTCACGCTTCATCTTGAAGTGGTGCGAAACGGAAAAATACCGGTACTTAACCGGTATAACATTCACTCTCGCTTTTCATGCAGCAACAGCTCTTTCAAAGAGCCTCTTTGTCACGCGAGTCGAACATCCTGGAACCAGCAAAATGGTGGCGACGAAGAGCGATCCAAACTGCGCCGAACCGGTATGCAAGTCCAAGGTGGACATGTTCAAGAGCTTCATGGGCAGCGGCAAGTCTGCGAACGGCTCCAACGCGTCTTCGAAAGCAAAGCCGTCGCCTGTGAATGACAACGCAAACGAACGAGTCGACACACCGCAGATTCCACCCAGCGACTGCCCGTTGGATAGGGAAGAGCTGGGGCGCGCGACGTGGGGCCTGGTAAAACGTGTTACGTATTTCGTAGCGCATGAACCTGTGCTGATGCCATGTTCATACAGCTGCACTCCATGGGTGCGTACTTCCCAGAAAAGCCAAGCAAAGAATACCAACAGAAGGCCAAGACGTTTGTGGAGGCGTTGGCGCTGATGTATCCATGCGCCCACTGCGCCGACGATTTCCAAAACGAAGTCAAGAAGTCTCCACCTCGGTACAGCACCTTGCATGCATAACATTTCATTTGCGGATCGTGTTTTGACGTGATCGTTTGTGCACAGCGTCGACTCGAGGACGAGCTTTTCGCAATGGCTCTGTGAGCAGCACAACATCGTCAACAAAAAGTTGGGCAAATCGTCTTTCGATTGCTCCATGAAGAATCTCGATGAGCGATGGAAAACGGGGCGCGCCGCATGCTGGGGTAAGGACGCTGACCCTGAGGCCATTCCG
The DNA here is from genome assembly GCA_023337575.1 of Pythium chondricola. Taxonomy (NCBI): domain Eukaryota; phylum Oomycota; class Peronosporomycetes; order Pythiales; family Pythiaceae; genus Pythium; species Pythium chondricola. The sequence goes on from JAADXF010000127.1 coordinate 4,028, forward strand.
GCCACCCTTGGTCAAGATGAATAGACACCACAATACAAACTGCGAGTCCAATAAGTTTGTGTACTGTTGTTACATGATGCAGCAGAGAGAAAGGATGTGCGCCGTACAGTATGGGTTTCCAGATCCCGTACTGCTCAGCCGTTGCCAGCCGCAGAGACCTAGAAACGAAAGACTGTGTCAACTTCAGAACACGAGCCCGTATAGATATGTCGGTAACGTACGCGTGGAACATCATGGTGCTCGGTCAGTCTTCCTAGGTATTGGTTGAGATCTTCAACGCGTTCTCTGTAGGTTTTGCTCGCAACCTTTTCGATTTCTTCCTGTTCCTGTGTTGCACACACCGTTTAGCTTAGAAGGGCGCCATCAATATCCCCTTCAACCAGTCACAAGAGCATTCGTACTCGTTTCTTGCGAAGCTCTTCATAACGGCGCTGAGCCGGCGTCATGTCGTTGACGGCGAGCACAACTTGCTCAACATCTTTGCTAACGTCGAGCTCAGTCACATGCACAAAAATGACCGCTCGCATTTCCAAGACAGGAAACTTACCCATCAGTGCCGTTCTCGTCTCGCGCGCGCTTCTCTCTCTTGTTCTTCTTCTTTTTCTTCTTCTCGTCTTTGTCTGCGATTTTGAGCTTGCTGCCGCTCTTGAGCTTGAGCTTTCCGCGCACCACGTGCTCCATTTTGGTTCTGTGTTTGTTCCTCCAAAGAGCTCAATTTCTAAATCAAGAAAGTCGTTTCTATAATTTCTTTCATTTCTATTATCCATCGACTGGTTCATTCGAGAATCATCATGAGCTCACCACAGATTGACGACACCGTCGGCGGATCTGCCGCCGCGCAGGACGAAGATGTGGTCTCCGTTGCTGTGCAGAATGCCGTACAGAACAAGCGACGTCGGCGGAGCTGTGATTGTGGCTCCGCGGATGCTTGCTTTGCGTGCGGGCGGTGCCTCGAGCAGCACTGCGTCTGTGGGCTGTCGGTGCGATCGCTGCTCTGCCGTGAGTCTCACCCGTGTAATTGCCGCGTGCACGAGCCAACAATGCGATGCACGCTGTGCTTTGGCTGCCGCCAGCCAAGCAGCGACCGAAGCCACTGTAGATGCGTGCAGCATCAGCTTGTGAGCTGCCTTGACCCGGATGAGCTCAAGTCTGTCGAGGGCTACTGCAAGTGCCACCAGAGAACAACCAAACAGCGAGAGCCGTCTGCCGAATCGAGGGCATACAGGCACCGACGACTGACGTCGATCACGAGACGCACCGGTATTCCGTCCTCGCAGGGCGTATATGCGAGCAAGGTCAAGGATCCCCGTGTGACTGTTGACCATCTCGGCGAGAGCGGTGAAGAAGCCAGCGAGCCCGAGGATGCAGACGACGCCTCGGCGCCAAAGCCGACGAATATTGAGGAGCTAGAGACCGTGCTGCCGCCATTCTCGTTGTTTCGTACCCAGAAGATGACCACCGAGGCGCCACCGCAGCGGCTCGTGCCATGGAGTCGAACCAGTTCGTATCAGGAATCAATCGACCCGAGTGCAACCAGCTTTGTCAAGACCGACGGCGGGGTGCGGATCTTGCTGGTGCCTTTGCACAATGACAAGAGGTGGCATCTGACAATGTGCTTTGGATGTAGCTCGTGCTCAAGCTCTCGACAACAACAGCCACTCGAGCGGTCGAGAATGCGACGTTTGCCCACGGTACGTTTGGCCTAGGTGTCTTTGGCAGTGTCTTTTGACCATTCTGATGAGTGAGTTGATCTGTGTCTTAGCCCATCGAGCCGCGCTGCCCAGCGAGGTGAGTGTTGCGTCTCTGTAAACGTTCCTCTCTTCTTCTCTACTCCGATGACTAACTGTCTACGTCTCACAGGACATCATTGACTATGTTGTCACAGCGGCAAGCCTCAAGACGTCACGGATGCCGGAGCTCATTGGTTCCTTTGAGAACACAGCCGCCGTCGCGGTCGGGATCGTTCTCGAGGAGTACACCCAACAGTTGGTGACGCGGTCGGAGAGGGAGACGATGTGTGTGTCCAGCAAGCGCAACGTCCAGGACTTTGCGGCACTCGTTCTGCATGAATTCAACTACGCGCTGTACCTATCGAAGCGCGAGCTGCCGTCACTGCATCACTTATCGAGTGAGCAGGCGCTTCAGCTCGAAGACGAGTTGGTTCAGCTCGTGTTTGGTGAATTTGCAGCGGTGCAGTGTGCTGCTGATCGTGCGTCACTGTCAAGTGCTGCTGTTTACAACCAAGTGTGCTTGTACATTCGAGAGGTCGTCGCGGAAGAGATAGAAGCGGCACGAGACGTGACACAGTCGACAGTAACCACTGCTGCCGAAGAGAAGGATAACACGCCGTGCATCAACGCGGTCAAGCTCAGTCGACGTCCCAGCAAGCTGACTGGCCAATTTTTATACAAGTACGAGCTCGCAGCCAACCTAGGAGCCAAGCACCATGCCAGCGTCTCGATCGACGGGTTCGAGTCACAGTACACCGCGGAGCGCAGCATCAAGCGCATGAAGAAAGCTCTGCAAGACCAGGACACACGCCTGGATGCGATCGAGAACCCTCGCCCACCACCAGAAGACCCCATTATCACCGAGCTGTACGCCCAGTTACTGCGGCAAGTGCAGGAGTCCCGTGCCAAGCAATCCGCGACCGAGTCGCCGCAATGAGGGAGTGACGAGGCAGGGCGCGCGTGCGATCTCTGGTGAGTTACTAGGTGGTAACTGATGGCGTGGTGTGATGTCCTATATTTGGGGTGCCCATGCCGGCAAGTCTGGGCCTACTTGTCGACTACAAACGCCAGGCATCTTTCCTCGTGCGGTCGATGACGCAGCGCTTGGTGGCGCCACGACTGTGTGTCCCCAACCATGAACAAGTACGAAGTGCTGGGTGTGATCGGCGAGGGTGCGTACGGTGTCGTGCTCAAGTGCCGCAACAAAGACACCGACGAACTCGTGGCGATCAAGAAATTCAAAGAGAATGAAGACGACGACCCGATGGTGCGCAAGACGACGCTGCGCGAAGTCAAGATGCTGCGGCTGCTCAAGCACCCCAATATCGTGGCATTACGCGAGGCCTTTCGCCGCAAAGGGCGGCTGTACCTGGTGTTTGAGTACGTGGAAAAGAACCTCCTGGAAGTGCTCGAAGACAAGCCAAACGGCATCGAGAGCGACCTCGTGCGGCGCTACATCCACCAGCTCTGCTGCGCAATCCACCACTGCCACATGAACCTCGTGATCCACCGCGACATCAAGCCAGAGAATCTCCTTGTCAACTGCTCGACTGGCGACCACTCGCTGCGGTTGTGTGACTTTGGGTTTGCACGCACCGTCACGGCCGGCGCGTCAGGTCGTGTGGTCGCCCACGAGCTCACCGAGTACGTGGCCACGCGGTGGTACCGAGCGCCGGAGCTGCTACTGGGCGACACCAAGTACACGCGGTCGGTGGATATCTGGGCGATCGGGTGCATCATGGGCGAGCTGGTCGAGGGCCAGCCCGTGTTCCCAGGCGAGAGTGAGATCGACCAGCTCTACTTGATTCAGAAGGTGCTCGGGCCACTGCCCAAGCGCCACATGGAGGCGTTTGCGACCAATCCTCGCTTCTCCGGGATGAAGATCCCTGATGTCAAGTACCCAGAGACACTGCATCGCAAGTTCAATGGGAGGTTGTCGAAGAAAGGGATTAGCTTTCTCGAACAAACGCTGCGTCTGAACCCAGACGACCGGCTCACGAGTGAAGAGTGTTTGCGGCATCCATACTTTGAAGGACTCGCTCCTGTCGATAGTGAGGTGGTCGCAGAGGACGCAAAGGTGATAGAAACGCAGCCATTCGCGGCGGCAGAAGTCAAGCCACTACCGTTCGGGTTCGTGGTACCGTCAGGTCTTAGTGAGCGGCATGGCGTCGTACCAAGTGGAGACGATACCACGGCGGCAGGATGTGAAAGCAGCGCCGCCGAGTCGTGCCGCCATCGGTTTCCATCCACGTCACGCGCACCTGTGAAAGCAGAGGAGAAGCACCAGTCTAGCAGTGGTGGTAAGGACAAGCGGCGAAAGAGCGGACGCAAGGGCAGTCGCAAAGAGGACAAAGCACCCATCGGCTTGGAACTGGTAAGCGGATCCTCGACGAACCGCAAGGGCCAGAGCTCGCTGTGTATCAGTGAGACCAGTAGCCAAGTCGAGGAGGCATTCGTATCGACGATGGGCAGTGACAGTGGTAATGCGACCACGACAAGGAGAAAAGATTCACGGAAGAAGACAAGCAGCAGCTCCAAGCAGCTACCGGTACCCAAGCCATCCAGCGGTGGGAGGGACCGCAAGAAACCCTCCGAGTCGGCGCAAGCTGTTGTTCAGACCACCAGCGGCCTCCCTCGTCCACTCTCTCGCCAGTCTCTGAGTCAGCAGTCGTCAATCCTGCGGTATCTGCCTCATCTCGCTGGGGACAAAGCAAGTGACTCGCTGTCACCAGCCAATGGTTTCCACAACAGCAGCGGAATCGATGACAATGACAGTGACCCGATGCGGCAGGTGGACGATGCCGATGTCTACAACTACCCCGTGTACACGCCTGTGAGCTCCACACCGCTGGCCACGCGCCGCGCATCCAGAAAGCACCCTCGCGAACGAGTGGCGTTCGACGCGTACGAGGATATGGACGCCAGCTGAGCGTGCGCGGCGCGCAGTCATTATACTCCCCATTGACCGAAAGCGTTGCAGTCATGGCTGCGCGTGATGTCCAAGGGCACGTGCTTGGCATGCGGAGTCGGCGCATACATATCGCTGGCACATCCGTCCTCACCATCAGCCGCTTGGCCCTATTGAGTTGATTGATCAGCTTCAACTTGTCATGTAAACAACGACAACAAAACAGGCACCAGCCGTGTAATCCTGTTTGAAACAGTATTGAACACCCGATGCCGTGTAATTGCATTAACTGTTTTTAAACATTTCAACAATGTGGAATAATGATGTTTTAAAAAACATCATGATTCCATATGGTTTAATACTATCATGGTTTCATCAACTCTATCTGGACACCAGAATGCCTTCCACGAGCTCACATTTGATCTGACTGTCCGCGCAACTCGTCGATCATGGCGCTGACGGAGGAACGCAAGCAGAGCCCACTATCGGCGCGAGAACTCACGTATGTGCTGCAGAAGAGCAAGCAGCACACCGAGCTGCGCGAGCGCCTGGAGGCGCTGCTGCTCAAGGACCCTGTCTTCGACAACTCCAAGATGAACTACTTGCCCCGCAACGAGCAATACCGTCGCGCGATCCAAATGTCGGCCAAGGTGGAGGTCATCGCGCGCGAGAACAACCTAAACGACGATGAAGCAGAGCTGTTGCGCAAGATCTTCCAGGGCTTCGGCAGTTCCTCGTGCTCCACGACGCTCCACACGCTCATGTTCATCAAGAACCTCGCGCTGCTCTTTACGGACGAGCAGCAGACCACGTGGATGCAACTGGCGCGGGACTGGCGCATGGTCGGCTGCTACGCGCAGACCGAGCTCGGCCACGGCTCCAATGTGCGTGGCCTTGAGACGACGGCGACGTTCATCCGCGAGACCGACGAGTTCGAGATCCACTCGCCGTCGCTGCGCGCCATCAAGTGGTGGCCTGGCGCACTCGCGCGCACCGCCAACTACGGCGTCGTGTACGCGCGTCTGATCATCGACGGCAAGGACTACGGCGTCCACAACTTTATGGTGCAGCTGCGTGACCTCGACACCCACGAGACGATGCCAGGTATCACGTGCGGTGATATCGGTGCCAAGATCGGATTCAACAACGTCGACAATGGCTATTGCAAATTTCACCACGTGCGCATCCCGCGTGAGAACATGGGCATGCGCCTCGCTATCGTCGACCGCGATGGCAAGTACCGCAAGAATCGCAAGGTGCCCCAGGCGCTGCTCTACTTTACCATGCTCCAGACCCGCATGGAGTTTGTGAGTCTGACGGGGTGGTCGCTTGCCAAGGCGTGCACCATCGCCATTCGTTACTCGGCTGTGCGTGAGCAAGGGTACGATGCCAATGACAAACGCCCGGTCAAGGAAATGAAGGTGCTCGACTACCAGTCGCAGCAGTACCGACTCTTCCCGTTCCTCGCGGCAGCCTACGCGATCATTCTCAACGGCAATCAAATGGACGCGTTCACCAAGGATCTGTCGGAGCAGATCCACAAGGGCAACCAGTCGATGCTCAACGTGGGCCACGCGGTCAGCTGCGGCCTCAAAGTCCTGGCGTCCGACATTGCATGCGACGGAATCGAAAAGTGCCGTCGAGTACGACAGAGCTTGGTGTGTACGGTTGTGACTTGCTTCCTGACATGTTGTTTGCATTGTTTGTGTAGGCGTGTGGTGGCCACGGCTACCTGCAGTCGAGTGGTCTACCGGTACGTATGCTACGGCGATGCCGCTCATCGGTGTCACAGTTCCTGATGCCCTTGTTCCACCTATCTGTTCAGGTGCTGTTAGGTGACATTGTGCAGACCGTCACAGCTGAAGGTGAAAACTACGTGCTCTCACTGCAGGTAAATTTATGCACCGCACTACTTGTATCTCTTGCAAGCAGAAACAGGCTTGCTAACTGTGGAATGGCTGACTCTAGACGGGACGCACACTGCTCAAGATGCTGGCCGACTTCCGAGCTGGTGCACCGCTGCCCAAGGCGATGGCGTACTTCGCAAACATCGACAAGACGCACACGCCTGTGCAGCGATCCAAGGCCAGCTGGCTGCAGCCGCAACACTACGTGAGGGCGTACGAGCAGCGCTTCCTCCACCTGCTGCGTGGCCTCGAGCGCCGCGTGACCCAGTCCAGCTCCGTCGCTGGTGGCGTCCAGGATAACTCGATCGCGTGCTACAAGCTATCGATGGCCTACAGCAAACTCGTGCTCGTGAGCAGCTTCGTCGCCTCGGTGGCGTCTCCCGCAGCGTTCAGCACAGACTGCAAGACGCCTGCACAGAACTTGGAGGTGGTGCGTCTCTTGTGTCACCTCTTTGCGCTCACGCAGCTGGAGAATGACGCTGGCGAGTTCATGGAGTGTGGCGCCATCGTGCCCACCGACCTCGCCCACATCCGTGCCAGCATCGAAGAGCTGCTGCCGCAGATCCGCCCACACGCCGTCCTGCTCGTGGATGCGTTCAACTTTAGCGACCACTCGCTCAACTCGACGCTCGGCCGCTACGATGGCAACGTGTACGAGGCGCTGTACGAGTCTGCGCAGCTTGATCCGGTCAACCAAGCGTCGGACAAGATCGCGCTCGAAGAGCTTCTCATTCCGATCCGCCAGGCAGTCAAGGCGCGCCTGTAGACTGGATGCAGAGAACTGCTTGTAGCCTCGGTATGGCGTACGAAAAATCCATGTTGTGTTTGCACGGTGACGTGGGAACGGTGCTATCAAAGTTTTTCCTTGCCCACGATGCGTCCGTGACTGGTCGCGGGCAACATGGCATAGATTGCCAGGCAGTGGAGCAGCGACCGTCCACAGATCACAAACTACCTTGGGCAGCGTGGATCAAAAATGGACGCGAAGATTCCATGCCGAGAGCAGCAGCCACCACCCAGCGAGGCTAGCGAGCAAGTGGAGGCAGTGGCTTCGGTGCAGGGTGTTCAACCTGTCCTCGTGTCGCCTCCAGACGTTGCGAAGCGTGTTGAGTCTCCACCACGCGAACAGTCGACACTGGGCGCCTTCTTTGCGTTGTTTGATCCAGTGCTACTCTGTGACTCGTACACGTCACAAGGTCTGTCAGACAGACCCAAACAGGCAAAAGGACTCGGCCACCATAAGATCACCGACATAATAGGTATCATGTCCGCACTCGTCGTGAGCGTCTGGTCCGACTGGGTTGGTACAATTGGCACCACGGACTTCAGATTTACGGATCCGTTGTGGGGGAGCACATGAAGAGCATCAGCGGCACGTTGATGGCATGTGGCATGATCTTCTTGATCTTCTCGGTGATCAATAGTGTGCTCTTGCTGCTGGCTGTAAACGAGACCCAGACAGACCACCAGACCTCGAGACTCGTTGGTCGACTTGGGTTCTGGTGTACCGTGCCTGCGCTGTACTTCTACGCTGGTGTCTTACTTGGCGGCTTCGGTTGGTTGCTGTGGATGCTGACTTCATTCAAGATCGGGTACGCTGGCTTCATCGCTGCTGTGGGGGTGCTTGTTGGCTTCATCATCAACGCTCCGTACTACCAGTACATTGTGACCTCGGTGTATTCTGTGAAAACCGAGTCCGGCCTCAAGATCCCAGAGCCTCCGCTCTGGGCAAAACGCGTGGGGATGGCAAAGATCAGGGCTCGCGTTCGTCAAGCAATGACGACAACAGTAGTATTATTGTGGTTCGCGAAATCTATTCGAAATATAAAATTGACTCCCCGGTCGCCAAAATGAAAGCTTCTTCCCGCGCAATTCGAGTTTTGAAACCAGCCGCACGAGAACGCGATCTCATGGCGGACGAGCGTCGCGCACAGCTCGAGCTCTGGCGGCAGGAGCGCCTCAAGGCCAAGCACGCTGTGTCCACGACCAAGGTCGCCATCCAGCGGCGCGTAGTTGTGCCGCCGCAGCGCGCAGAGACCAGGTAATTACATGCCAAACCGATCAATTCTGGACAACCTCAACCTCTGATAGATGAGTATATGAATACACACACAGCCAAGGCGCAGCGGGTCGCACGACAGCATTGAAGCGTAAGGCAGGTCCCATGGCTGGCACAACATCGCGAACACAGCGAGTAAAGAGCAGTGGCTCAATCGCGTCTCGCACAGCGTCCCTCGATTCGGTCGCAACGGTGAGCGACCAAACCAGCGATGCCAAAAGCGAGTCCAACGAACCCGCTTCGTCGATCGAGATCAGAGAAGACAGCGACTTTATGCCCCCATCGGCGGAGAAGTTGCGCAAGGAGAAGCGGCGAACGAGCTTCATTCTCCCGAGTTCATCGAGAGTAGCGGCACTGGGTGGCGGTGCCAAGCGCGTGCTGACGCCGACGAAAATGACGCCCCCACCAACCCACGAGACTGTGACTCCAGTGTCTGCCGTGGTGGTAGGTAGAGATAGTCTGGATGGTGGCCGACTGGTTGCACCCACGCCACGGCGTCTTTCTGGTGTGCCCGTCGTAGATGCTCCTGGTGGTGATGATGAAGTTAAGGAGGCATCACCACTGCCAATCGCACAGGACGAAGACGACCACCAGACTGTGGAAGAAGCCGAGGCGATACTTGACGCTGTGGAGACAGAGACTGATACACGCAGCGTTCGCTCCACGCTATCGTTCGGGTCCATTGCTGGACCACTGCGAGTGCTGCAAGAAGAAGGTGCAAGCGACGACGAAGACGCGTTCGGAGACTTTACATATCCACCATCCAAGTCCAACGGGAAGAAGCGCCGCAGCTCGTCTATTGTATCTCCAATCGCTGTGTTCAAGGAGGCAGGCGCGGTCACAGCACCTTCGTCGGCTGACCAGGACAGTGCTGAAGGTAGTGCTGTTACTCGAGTAAGCCAGTCGCAGAAAGGCCCGGTCAGGGTGCTAGCCCCTACACTGCCGTCCGGGAACAGCTTGGGGGCTGCACGAAGAGTGTCTGTCGGAGGGGGAGATCTTTCGGGTCGACGATCGCTGGACGAGGTCAAGCCCGCTCTCACTCTTGAAGAAAGATTGAACCAGCACAGCAAGTGGGGGATGGACGACTTTACTGTGACCAAGAACCTGGGCAAAGGCAAGTTTGGGAATGTTTATCTCGCCAAGGAGAAGCACACCAACGTCAGCGTCGCGTTGAAGGTGAGAGGAGCACAAAGTGTTCAAGTGCTCGAATCCGTGTGATTCTAGCATGTATCTTGCTGTACTACTACAGGTTCTCTACAAGTCGCCGCTGATTCTCGAAGGTGGGCTCAAGAATCTGCAGCGTGAAGTGGAGATTCAGCACCGACTTCTTCATCCAAACATTCTTCGACTCCACGGATACTTCTACGATGACTCCTGTGTTTACCTCGTTCTCGAGTATGCATCACACGGCGAGCTCTACAAGCTTCTCAGCAAGCAACGATGTTTCAGCGAAGCATTCGCTTCTCACTACATCGCTCAGGTCGTTGACGCCCTCGAATATCTGCACTCTTGTCATGTCATCCACCGGGACATCAAAGTACGTTCTTGCCTCTGTCTACCGTTTAGTTTGTGGTGATCACGTTCTTACACATGGTTTGTTTTTCAGCCGGAGAATCTGCTCATGGGTGCGAACCACACAATCAAGCTCGCCGATTTCGGGTGGTCGGTCCACGCACTCCACCAGTATGCCAAAAGAAATACCTTTTGCGGCACACCCGACTACATCAGCCCAGAGGTGCTGCTCGGTGAAGACTACGACCACTGTGTCGACGTGTGGAGCCTCGGTGTACTCACGTACGAGTTCCTCTTCGGAACCACGCCCTTCCATGTGGACAACCAAGTCGAGATGTACAAACGCATCGAATCCGTCGACTTCCAGTTCCCCATCGAGCCTGCAGTGTCAGAGAGCGCGAGACGCTTCATCGCCGGGCTTTTGCAACGGAACCCCGCTGACCGCATGTCGCTTGAGCAGGCGCGAGAGCACGAGTGGCTCGCCAAACGACCAAGCATATAAGAGCTCAAGAGCTACCACATCCGCGACTCGTCTAATAATTTATTTTGACCCTGCTCTCGCATGCCCTCTGTTCTATACTACCCGATACGAGCCTTGCATCAGGTACACGACAGCGTCCATTTGGAGCTGCGCATCAGAAGGCGTCAACTCGATCACCATTCGCTGTGGGACGTGTGTGTGGTACGTACATCAGTGAGAATCTCTTCAATGCGATCGACTCGCAGAGACGGAAACGCGAACTGCAGGTCGTGCAACGTAGCGCCTGGAGCTCCAGCCGTCTTCACGTGCTCGTACACCATCTCTGTAGGTTACAATCAACACAAACACGAGAGCGAGTGAGATGCATGCGATCGTCACCACAGATTGTAGTACTGTGGACGCACGACTCCACTCCTCAGGAGTGCGCTGAGTGGCAGTAGGGACCACATCAGCGCTGATCTCAAACACTGCGACTCCGTGGCTGTTCTCTTCCGCTTCACTGATGAACTGGCGAAAATGGCGCAAGGCTCCATTCACGGATGTGACTGCATCACTCAGCTGCGGCAGCAACGATGGTACCTTTTCCATCTCAAGAGCGGACTGCAAGTGGGCGTACTTGCGCACAGCTACCACGGTGCTCATCAGGCGACCGTTGAACTTGATGCGATCGTTCACTCGGATGATCGAGTACGGAGGATTGTTCAGACTGAACGCAAGAAAGCAATGCGCCGACTTTTGTTAGTACCCTACACGTGTGTGTGTGTGAGCCATTGCTGGCAAGACGTACCGAATCTCAAGTGTCTTGGCCCCACTTTCGATCAATTTCAAGTCCCCAGCGGGGATGTGGAACTGGTATTCAGCTGGAGCCACCAAGCCAGTCGGCTGGTTGAGTAGGTTGGGTATGCCACCAAGAGTGGTGCGTGCCATCACTGTTGGTTTCGGTCGTGCGGGAGACTCGGTCGGCTCGACTTTCCGCTTCACTCCGCTTGACTGCACCGGGGCAGGCTCGCGCTTGACTGGCACTGCGAGCAATGGAATCGAGATGATAGGAGCAGATTGAGATCCTGTTGTCGATTCGTTCATGTAACTGGTCTGTTGCCTGCACGACATGATCAGGGTCCGTATGAGATAAGTATTATACTTTCAACTGGTACTCGCATGATGGACGCACAGGTACAGCAACTCGAGCAGGAACAAGCTCTCTGCATTGGGGTCATCCACAACGCGCACACTTGATGCATCAATCCACTTTCTCCACGATCGACTGGATGCAAATACAGGATTCTCCCGTATCTCACCAAGGACTCGCACCTGCACGTTGATTTCTCTCGAGTGAGCTGACAACAACATCAGAACTAACGATATTGCCAAATACAGATTCACCATTGCTCCTGGTTGGATGTCCTTCAGTTCTGCGGCCACAGCTTCCCCGCGCACTTGGACCAGCGCGACGTCAGTGCCATCGTCTGCCAGTCAACAGCACCGTGAATCACGGATACCAGAAACGGAAGAGCTTTTTTGGGACCATACCAAGTTCAATGCGAAGCTGTGTAGAGCCGAGACGCTCGCGCCATACACACAATGCGAGGACGTGCACACGGTGCTGCTGTACGCTTCGAAGTCGCAGCGGTGTGGCGGCCACGGTGGGCGTGGAAGCGACGTCCGCTAGCAACACTCGTCGATGCATTTTGCTCTGTTGCTGTGCCAGTTTGGCACAGTCAATCTTAAAACCACTGATTGGCTGAAACGGATACATCAGCGACATTGGATTGGCTGAAATAATGAATACGGCCAGTCTATTTGCTGAAATCTGAGAGCTGCCCTTCATCGTCGCCTGTGACGTGTGTGTTGTTGAAGTGCGACTCGGGGCTGCCTGCCCACATGCGATGAAAGCGCGCGCCGCCGTGGCGCTTGGCCGTCTGCTGCTCGCGCATCGCGACACGCTGCTCCTGTTCGTGTACCTTGTCTAGGTAATGGAACCGCCGCTCGGCGCCAAGCCGCACTTTGGCGCGCGCCTTCCAGTCTTTGAGTCGCTGGTCTTTGGCACGCTGCACCTCCATCTCGGCGAGCAGTGTCTGTGTGCGCTCATGGCGCGCCTGCCTCCTCGATGCTCTCACATCAGCTTCTATTTCTGCAGTGGACTTGTCTTCGCGATAGACATCTCCGCTGTTCACGCCGCGGCGCATTGGACTGAACGCCTGAGCCGTGGTGGTCTTGAACCGATCGCGCTCTCGAATGTGTAGCGCCGTTCCTGGCTGCACGCCATCGCCACCGGCACCCACGCGCAACCAGTCTGTCTGCATTTGACGCCAGTACTCAAATCGGTCTTGAGAAACCGATACCAAGGGGTTCAGCGTCGGCCCCAGGTCTCGCTTGGCACGTTGCTCAGTCGACGTCTCCAGTGTTACCGTCGAGTGCGAGGACGATAGATGCGCGTGTGATGTCGTCGCTCGAAGCATCGACTGCTTCTCCATGGATGAAGGTGGGTTTTGAAAGACTGGCGACGTCGCCACTCGCTTCGCTAGGTTCTCTTGCATGCATCCAGTAGTGTCGATCCCAGTGTCATCATCGCCGGTGATCACGGCTGGCGCTGACGCTCGCCGCTCAAAGTACTCGGGGTCAAACTCGTGACGTGGAGTGAGTGAGGCATTTGACTTCACGTGTAATGCAGCGAGCTCCTTACGGCGGCCGTTGTCAATCAGGTCCGTCGGTAGCTCTCGTTTGCCGGCGCCAAAGTACTGGACAAACTCCTTCATGCTGATGCGCTCGTCGGCGTTGCGGTCGATCATCTTGACCATCTCGTCCATCTCAACGGGGTCGATCGAGAGCTGAAGAAAGCCTTTGCCTAGCGCGCACTTGACCTGGTCGTACGACATGAAGCCATCGTTGTCGTCGTCAAACTGCTTGAACGCGTAGATGAACAGGTTCTCTGTCTTCCCGCCATGCACACTCACGTCACGGCCGTGTTTGTGCAGCAGCTCACCGTTGACCTTGAGCCGCAGCTCTTTCATACGCTCTCGCTCCTGCGGTGTGAGATCGAGCGGCGCACGGAACTTGAGTGCCAGAGAGGACGAAATGTCGCCTGTGATCGTGGCGGCTTTCGCCTTGCTTGGTGAGTACGCACTGGCGTGTTCGACGTACTCGCTCGCAGTGAACATTTCAGAGAACTCTTGGTACTCGATGCCATTGTCATTGTTCGCGTCGACGTGGCGAAAGAGACGACGCACATCCTCTGGTGCGAGTGCGACCTCGGACGCCTCCACCATGTCGGCAAAGCGCTGGTACGAGATGAGACCGTTGGCGTCGTGGTCAAAAGCTCGGAACACGGCGCGAACGGAACCGTAGCGACCCACAAAGGCGTTGAACAGCGTCTGCCTCGTTTCGAGCAAGAAGGCGCGGTCAACGGAGGCGACATCGGTGGTTGAAGGCTGAACATGGCTCGTTGATCCGTGCGGGCTGGTAGAGTGCTCAGTACCAGTACTAGAATGGTTGTCTAGCTCATTAGAAGAAGGTGTCGCGCGGTGTGCATATGGCAGTCGCTGTACGCTGGCCTCTTCGCGACGGCGCTGGCGACTGAACACGACCAGGTCGCTTTGTCCGTAGCCCTTGAGTGCCGCTCGGTTGGTGGATCGCATCGACTGCTTCACCAGCTCCACGTTGGTGGCGCAGATGCGGTGGGCGGCGGCAGACACATCGCCCTCCGAGCCGAGGGCGGGAAGAAGAGGAGACACAGGCGTGGGTGTCGGCAGTTCTGGCAACGACGCACTTCGAGATAGATTCGTGGTGCCGACTTGGACGCGCTTGCGTTGCCGTGGCGGCAGGTCGGAATGGTCGAGCACCGTGCCACTGTTGGGGGGCGGCTTGAGTGGCGACACGGCCACGCCATTGCGCGAGCATCGGAAGTTGTTGCGCTGCAGCGGCATGGCTCGTGTGGTGATCGGCTCAGCCTTTTTGGATGCTTGTTAACTTGGGGCTTGTGTCGAGGCTATAAATATTGAGACCAAGGATATCGTGCCTGAGCAAACTAGGTGTCATATTTACTCATCTTGTTGGTCGGTGCACCTATCGTCGTCGTGGTTTCTTGACAAGCGTGGCGACCATGTCACCTCCTGGATTCGGGAGTGGCTTGGCGCGACCTGTGAGATGGGAAATGTGGCGATGTGGAAAAGTGTGTAGCAACAGGTCGGCCATCTCCTTGTTCAGCGTCACGAGCCGGTCACCGGCTGGGCCGACCACCATTGTGAACTCGGCACGGCCATCGGCGACACCGCGCGGAAGAAGCCGGCCATCCACGATCGACACCCACTCGCAGGCATCATCGCCCCACATCGCGTAGCTCACGAGAACGTAGGTCAACGACCGGTCCGCATCCATCGAGAGCTCGATGACGACACCATCGTTCCAGCACATGTTGCGGTCCAGCACGTCCACTTGCTCCCCGACTCGGAGGCGAACAGCAAACTCGACGGAAGCCCCCACAGCCTCCACTTCGTTGGCGTCTCGACACAACCTTGTGGCATACGCAACCAGATCTCGCGGTCGGCTCTGCAACTTGTACGCACGCACGCTCTCGTCTTCATCTTCATCGTCATCGACAGGAGGGAAGATCTTCCTGTACAGTGTCTTGAGGCGCTGCTGGCCGTCCTGGTCAGCCTGGTGCAGTGGCTGCAACTCAATGTGCGTGACAGCTCGCTCGTACACTGTCTGTGTTCGGCGCCAGTTGAGTGCAGAGACTTCCACCAGGCGGGTGAGCGAGTTGTCGATTTCGCGGGAAATCTCATCCTCTTCGATAGCGATACCAAAGCTTGGGAGCATCACGGCGTCATCGCTGATGCGATCGTCACAATGAGCACTCACTTGCGCATCTTCTGCGTTGTCGTTGGTGTCGTCGTCGCGACTCTCGTCTTGATTGGCCTCGCGTCTGCCACTCCGACGAGGAGCAGTCACCACTATTGGCTGGTTGTTCTCAACATCACGACCCCATTCTTCACTCCATCGCTGGGTCAGCGTCGCGTCACGAATCGCTGCTGGATGGATGGCGTCGTAGGATGATACTGCAGATCCGCGAAGCTTCCAGGAACCGCAGGACGCAGGGTGGGTCTCACGAGCAGGAATTTCTGGCAGCGTCGCGCTATCCACTGTTCTTCGCTTCGCCACCTTGAGCCTTCGCGTTGGCGTCTTTTCAGGGCTGGCCGTTGAGGTCGTCGGGTGTGCAGCTGGAGGAGCGCTTGCTTGCTGCTGGAGTCGAGCAATAAAATCTTGAAACAGGGCATCATCGTAGCCGCGCACCAACTCACGCCCACTTCGAACCATCTCGCAGCCCGCAAACGGCCGTTTCTTGCCCGACCGCGAAGGCTTGAGATGGCTCGCGAGAAAGTCCTCCTCCTCCCACATATCTCGGTAGTAGCGTCCTCGGCGGACGGGTCGCACACGCAGGTGGTCGTTCTCATCCATCGCATCATTGAGCATCGCGACCAAGTGGGTGTCATCATGGTCAAGTCGCCGGGTGCGTGGCCACACTGCAGTGTTTGCAGCCACGATACTGGCGCACTCTCGTCGGATCCGTCGGAGCTCATTCATGTCACCCTGGGTGAGCGGATCTAAGTAGGGGCGGCAGGATTCCCAGTCCCACGTCACGACATCGCCCGAGGGCGTGGCTGCGGTGTCAACAACGATGACGGAAGACTCGGACGAAGCGTCGGCGGATTGCTGTCTGCGCACACGCGAAGCCGACGG
The DNA here is from genome assembly GCA_023337575.1 of Pythium chondricola. Classification (NCBI taxonomy): domain Eukaryota; phylum Oomycota; class Peronosporomycetes; order Pythiales; family Pythiaceae; genus Pythium; species Pythium chondricola. Next base: position 20,361 of record JAADXF010000127.1, read on the forward strand.
GATTGAAAGCGGAGCGCCACCGGCCGCATCGCCTCCAGCGTCGGCGAGGACGGACAAACTGTGGCGCTTCTGGTTGCGGTGACGGATACTCGTGAAGACACGTGTGCGCTTCCGCTTGCGGCGGTTCTGCTGCGGTGCTGCTTTGGAGTCAGCATCGCTGGTCGCAGTTGCGGTCGCCTCGAACGCGTCGCCGTCCTCGTCTTGTGGAGTCCCTGGTTGGTCGTCATGGTCAAGGCAAATGACTTCAGGCGACGAGTCTTCGATACTAGTGATCTCGGCGATTTCGTGGTCTTCTTCATCATCATCATCATCCAGAATCTCCACAATGCGATGATCTGTATGCGCTATGCTTGCGTTGGCTGGTGACGTGGTGTCCCTAGTCGCCTTCTCGTCAGCCTTCTCCTTGCTCGTGGCCTCATTTAATTCGGTCTGTGGGTCTGTTCTCGCACCCTCACTTGCAGGCCCAGTGGCGTCCGCCACAATTGGCTTTTCTTCAGTACGCTCTGACTCAATCGCTAGGTCAGGATCGCCAGTCGAATCCACCACCTGTGCTGCTGGTGCTGCTGGTGCTGTCGTCGGCGCCTCATCATTCGATTTGGATTGGGTTACCTCGTTCAACGCCGGCGATGGCTCTTGTTCCTCAATACTGGTCGCTTGATCACCGATGGTTGACGCTTCTGCACTCCGTCGCTGTGGAGAGCTGTTGCCTGAGTGCTCCTTTTCACTTACTGCAGGCGCTGGTGGTGTCTGGGGCGTCGTTGGTGATGGCGCTTTCGCACTGTCATCCTTCTCGTGCGGCGCTTTCGTCGCAGGCGAATCGCTGGAGAGAGAGGGTGAGGGGGGAGAGGTGATCGCGGTCGGCGCTGCTGCTGAGGCAGAGTGCTGCGGTGCGCTGAGGCTCGCGACTTTGGCGTCCCCCATTCGCGCGTCTCCCCAGCCGTGTTGTTGCTGTGTACCTGGTGTACGTTGGATTCCACCAAACATGATGGTGTCGGGCAAACCATAACCTACGGTATACGTTGTCCGGATAATCGTTTCTTAGAAAAATCGCCTTTTGGGTGCTTTTCGTGTGGGAACGTGGTATACTTCATCCGGATGTTTAGGTAGAAGCGGTCCAAACTTGTCTGGAAGGTTAGTGTATTGAGACTGATGGGTTACGCCTCCGTAACCTTGAGTTTCTTCGAATCCGAAGCCTTGCTCTCGTCATCTTCAACATCACCACGTGCGCGCTTGGGAGTCACCACTGGTGGGTGGACGTCGACCATCTCAAAATCCTCGTCACTCTCCTCGTCCGCCTTCGCTTCCTGCTGCTGTGCGGCAGCAGCGGCTGCGGCTGCGACCGCAGCATTCAGCTGCTCGATTTCACCGCCCAACGCGAAGAGCTCCATGGCGTTCTCGCCGAACTCAGTGTTGTCACGGTGGAGCACACGAATCGAGCACTGGAAATCTTGTGAAAAGTCCTCAATCGAGATCATCGTGTCGTGATGGATGCCCTTGCCGGGCAGATCGGCCAAGAGCTTGTCCAGGTTGGCGGCCAGGCTCTCTTCTGCGTCTTCGCCTTCCTCGTAAATCGTGTTGGCTCCAATCGACACGGTCGGCTCGTTCACGCCAAGTTTCTTCTTGAGCACGTTGTCAACGAGCTCTCGTAGCCGCGTGTGCTTGGTGTCGATGATCAGCTCCACCATTTGCTTGGAGCACACGTAGCACTTGGGGTTGGGCTTGGACAGAGCCGTCGGGTTCAGCAGCACGCCTCGGGAGTCCCATGAACGATTACAGTACGTGTACTTGCAGGCGACTCCAACCGGCTCGGCAGCACGCAGAATCTTGAACGCTTCCAGCACTTGAAGACCAGCGACGATCGCGTTCGTGGTCGCGATCGCAGGGATGATATTGCCTGCGATTCCTTTGCAGCTGTAGAGCGACTCAATCGGGATACCAAACACCGACGCACGCAAGTTTGCTGCCGCAGTCACAAACTCCATCGCCGTCGCATCGTCCTTGTCAAACTCGTAGCTGCCCAGATGTTTGCGAGACTGCTCCGAGTCGAGGACGCGTACGATGCACTGGATAAAGCGAGTCGCGCACTCGCGCACCGACCAGATCTGACGGTCATTCCACGCGTTGGCGTCGCCATTCGAGCCCGTTCCACTCGACGCGTCTGTGCTGCTCAGCACATCAGCCAACACCAACGGCGTCGGCATCTTGCTCGCGGTCTTGTACACTTTCATTTCGAGCTTCTTCTTGATTTCGAGGTCAAACAACCCTCGGAAGACGCCTTCCGCGTATCGCTGCAGCGAGTCTGGATCGAAAGCCATACGCTCGAGATGTGCGACGAGATGCATGAATGCCGACGTCTCTTCGCCCTCAGTGTCTTCCCAGAGCATCGAGTCAGTCATCTTGCCGAAGAGCAGCTTGTAGGACTCCTTGGCCCACACGATGCAGTGCACCATCTTGTCCGGGGTGCTGCGGATCGTGCAGATCGGGTACACCTTTTGAGTCACCTTGGCAGTGCACTCGTAGCACTCGGTCTCGCCTTTCTTGATCACCGAGACTTGGCCAAGGTAGCCCGTGGTGCCGCTCTCGACCAGTGGCTTGTTCGTGGCGAGGCACAACCGGTTGACATGCTTGCGCGCATCCACGTTATCAAGCGCGTTGAACACCAGTGAAAACTGTTCAAAGTAGTCGATACCAAAGTTGCTCGACTTGATGTTGCCGTGGTGCGCGACGATCTGGGCATGTGGGTTAAAGCTCATGGCGATCTCCTTGGCGACCAAAGCTTTTGGCTGGCCGACATGGTGCGAGCGGAACAGGAACTGGCGGTTCAGGTTCGACACATCGATCGTGTCCAGATCGATAAGATCGATGTTGATGAAGCCACTAAGTACGAGGTTCTTCACGAGCTCGCATCCTGTTTGGAGGTTGAAGCATGAGGAGCGGCGATTCGAAAACTGTCAATGGTGGCGACGGATCTTACCAATGCCACCAGCGCCGACCACCAGGATCTTTGCATTGCGCACTTTCTCACGCAGATCTCCTCCCTTTGATCATGGATAACCGGGTTAGTCGCGATCTCCCATACTAGTACGCCCTCGACGCAACGCACCAGTGCAGTCGCCAATGCTTTGGTTGCCGCCATTTTGCCAAGTCGCTTCCCCCCCAAAAACAAGCGTTCGAGCATCACCGGTTAGAGTACCGGTATGATACCGGTTAGCGTACCGGTATGATACCGGCGGTGTCTCGTGTGCGACATCACTCAAAACCCACCACCCGTTTTGGGTTTTCGATTTTCGGTTGCTTTTCTTCTGGATGTTGGCTAGAAACGGGGCGGGGCTTGCTGTTGCGCTCGGCAGCTACTGTACTGTACATACTTCACCGCAAAGCAAAGCAAGAAGGGAGCAGCCTCCCCTCGCAAGCCAGCGGCTTCAGTTTGACTGCCTCGATGAACGGCGACGCAGACCAGGACGCACTCGTGGAGACTATCCGCGCGATCATTGGACCCAGCGACCGCTCCGTATCGCGGGACCACATCATCGCGCTGCTGCACCAGGCTGGCAACGACCCGAACAAGGCAGTCGATCTGTTTTTCCAAGTCCAAGCCAACGGCACGATCATCGACCCCACCGCGACGCCAACGTCTGCGCAGACGCCTTCAGCCTCCGCTAACGCAGCGCCACCAACGGACACGATGGAGTGGACGCCAAAAGCTCAGGAACTCAGTGACCTGCTGGGTGGCGACATCCCTCGGGATGTCTTGCTGGGATTGTTGACGCGCACGAACGACAACCTGGAGAAGGCAGTCGAGATGTACTTTAGCGAAAGCGGTCACGTGAATGACATCGACGAGGAAGAGGAAGAAGAGGAGCAGGACGTCGTCATCGGCCGCAATGAACTCTTCGCCGCCGCGGAACCACCCGAGATCCAGCCAGTGTCGCAGCACGCGCTCGAGCCACTGACACCCCCTCCAGCCCCTCACGTCGTGCCAGTGGATGCAAGCGCTCCTCTTGGATCCTCCTCGACGCCGCCGTCCTCCGCCGAGCTCGAATCGCTGCTGGCACCTGGCACTTACGAAGTGATCATGGTGGATACCAACTTTCGTTGGCAGATTGGCAACGTGTTTGGCCGTGCAGTGGTCCAGTGGGTGGATCCGCTCGGCCCAGCAGCACGTGCAGGCATCCACAAGTCAGATGTGCTGTTGTCGTTCCGAGACACCGTGGTGAATGAGCACAACTGCTCGCAGATTGTCGAAGGGCTTTTGCAAGAGGTTTGTTGGCATCAACGATGGCGCAATTCTAATCGAAGGCTGACGATGTATATATATTGTATCGCAGCAAATCATTGTGCCGTCTTCAATGCGTCTGCGACGTGCGCCCGATGCCCACCTCTCCCCGACGCCTCCTTCCCCTGTTGGAGCGTCGAGTCCGCCCACGTCATCCTCGCTCTCAGCATCACCAGCGAGCAAGAGCCCTGTGAAATCTGTGGAAGTCACGCGTGATATGCCACATAAGACAGAGCAGGTACAGTCACCGTCAGCAGACGATGGCGACGTCGAGATGACCCAGGCTGGTGAACCGGACACTGTCAAGTCTCGCGGTGCTGTCGACCCGAAGTACGGTCTCCAGATCTTGTGTCAGGCGGTCGAGTCGATGATCGAAGCCATCGGCGACGACAAGGTGGAGAAGAAGGTTCTGGTTGACTTGCTCTTGCTGGCTGAGTTCAACCTGGACCTTGCGGTCAACAACTTATTGAACGAGCATCGGATCGTGAGCGATTTTCGCAAGGTTGTCGGTCACTCGTTTGATCCTGCCAACCCAGTGGCGTGCCTTAAGACAGAGCCGTACCGCGCGAGTATTCCAGCGGGGCCACTTGGGCTGACCGTGGAAAACATCCTGGAGGTGCGGTCGCATTAGCAGTGGCATCGATTGGCCGAACTCGAACTCATTCCCTTCTCTTTGTAGCGCACGATCGTCGTCGATATTAAGCCAGGCGGCGCAGCGGAGCGGGCAGCGGTGAAGCGATCGAGCTGGCTCGTGTCGCTCAACGGTACGCCGATCACCCATCTCACGCACAAGGAGACGCTGCGCATGATCGAGTCAGCGACTCGTCCTCTGGATCTGCAACTGATCCTGATCCCGCAAGACGACTACCGACTGCTGCGCAAGCAATTGTCTATGAACATTCGCCAACCAAAGACGGAGCGGCCGATCCCCGAGCACGACCGCATGTCCTTCCGCGTCTTTCAGCTCAAGATCCACCAGGTTGTGTTGGTCATGCCGCGATTGGTCGTACAGGCTTTCTTCCAGCACCTGACTTGCGAGCAGCTCGCACCGCTCAGTGGACCGGATGCATGTGATCCCTTGGACGCCATCCTTGGATCGCATGCCGATACAGATGCCAAGCTGATTCACGAGGCGGCGGCGAAAGATGAAGAAGCCGGTGGCGATATGTGCGAGGAGCGCAAGTTCCTGCTCAACCTGTTTGCCTCGATCCATGAGTACGACGATAAGGGTGAAGGCATCGTGATCCGCTCGATCCAGTTCCTCGGCTGGCTTGCGAAGCGCTACGCTACACTCCAACAGCACATCAACGAGTCGAACCTCTCCCCCACTGGGGTCGAGTCTCACCGCTACACGCTCCTGCTCAGTGTCGTTGCGCACATGCTGGAGAGTCTATCGATCATCGAGAATCATGCCACGTGGGATATCATGGTGGACGCATTCCGCTTGGTGATTGGTGCGATGACTGACGACGACGTGGATGTGATGATTGTCCCCATGGTCTCGCGCCTGAGCATCAGCCCGAGCCCAACGGCACGCATCGTCCCTGTTGCGTTGCTGCCATTGATCTTCCCTCGCGTTCGTGGAGATCTGCGCGTGCAACTGCGTGGCATGCTTGACCGCATGTGCAACGATGACAATCCGCTCGTGCGCCGTGCGATCGCGTCGATCATTGGCGATCTCGTGGAGGCTGGAGGTGCCTCGACGGCGAGCTGGGGTGTGCAACTGCTGGAGAAGGCGACCGCGGATAGCCACGATATCGTGCGTATCTTCGCCGTCAAGGGGTGTGTGCGCCTCGTGCAGGACCTGCGCCGGATCCTGCATGCATCCACGGAGGCCACTCGCGAATCCGTCGATGAGACGCTCCGTCTGCTGTTCTGCCAAATGGTGCCGATGATCAACACGTACACCTCGGACTCATCATGGCAAGTACGTCTCGAGGCCTCGCGTACCTTGCCAGCATTCTGTCTCGCGTTTGGCAGCGAGTACACGGACATTTTCGTCGACCATTTCGTCGGGATGGTGCGTGATCCAACGGTCGAGATTCGACGCACATGCGCGGAGGGCGTTTTCGACATGGGCCACGCGTTGCTCCAGCTGGCTGCACAGCAAGGCACGCACATAGCCAACGGGTCTGCGGTGTCGTCTGCCGTCGAAGTCGAAGTGGTTGCTGCGGAGCTCGAAGGCATCGATATCAAGTCCCACGATGCGCCGGACCAAGACAACAATGAAAACATCGCTGCGGCGCAGACCAAGATCGTCCGGTCGCTGCTACCAGCCACGTACGGTCTATCGACCGACCTGTCGGTGGCAGTTCGGCTGGCCATCGCAAAATCGGTTGGCAAGACGCTCCAACTCATCTCCGTGAGCAGCTACGATGATTTGGTCCCAATCTTCACGCAGATTCTGGACGAGAGTCAGGATGCCAACGTTCGTGCGTCGCTCTTGGAAGAAATGGCGCGACACTGTGACCACTCGTCGCAGACAGTGTCGGCGATGCTCGTGCCAGCGATCAAGGCTCTTCACACGTCTGCCCAGTGGCGTGTGCGAGTCAAGTACGTCCACTGCGTTGGCGCGTGGGCGGAACAGTGTGAACGCTCTGCTGTGCCAATGGAGTTCGCGGACTCGATCCTCGACCTCCTCGGCGATACCATCCACGATGTGCGCGCTGCCGCATGCGAGACGCTTCCAACTCTCGCCAAGTCAGTTGGCAGTGAGTGGCTGGTGACCAAGGCTGTGCCTCGTATATCTGAGTGTCTCCAGTTGACGTTCAATGGCCATTTGACCGGGTTGCTAGCGATCGAGTCGATCGCGAGCGAGTTGAAGAAGATTGAGAAGCTGCGTGAAGTGATCGAGACGGTCGTGGAAGAATGCACGTCGACAACTCCCAACCTTCGATTCCGTGCGCTGCGCTCGCTTGCGTTCCTTGTACCGCTGCTGGACGACCACGTGACGACTGAGAACACGATCGAGTTTGTGCGGCCCTTGACCCAGCACCAGAACGAGCAGGATCCTGACGTCCGTGACACGGCTGCCGTGACGCAACAGGTTCTCGAGGAATCACTCGAGAAACACAAAGCCATCACTGACTAGAGGAGACTGCGCGCGCTAGAATAAGTCAATAGGAGTAGCGATCACTGAGTCGAGCAAGCCGCGGTGCATTAGGTGGTAGATATCGAGCCAACAATCATATTACTACGCGAAGATCGAAGAGCTCCTCGCATTTATGCGATGAGCTCAATTATAATGAACTCAGCCAATCATCTTCACACGACTACGAATTATGGCCAATCACAATCTACTTGTCACACATCCCACATGGCGAAACTGATCGAACGCATGCGAGTGACAAGCAAACAACCGACGGCAAGCCCCATTTGGCTTCAGTCTCGGTAGCGGACGCCCCCAGCATGGTGCTTCCCTGGCTGTCACGCTCCAAGCAAGCCGTGCGCAATGAGACTGCCAGCAGCTCCTCTAACGTTAGCGACGAAGAGCGCGCTGATGCGATAGAAATACCTGCGTCGCCGGTAGGTGACGGACACGAGCAGCTCCACTCGCGATCGCACCTCCCGTCGGTCAATGGCTCCTTCGCAGGTGCAACGACTCCTGCTGTTGTGGACGATGACCCGTCAGGGAAGCGCAAACCTGCGCCTTTGCCCGTCAAAGAAGCGCTTCTCAAATTTATGACCCACCTTTGGCTCGTGTTGCTGTACTCGTTCGTCTCGTTGTCGATCATGGTGCTGCTCATCTACTTGAGCTACTTCGCTGCCGTGATGGAAGATGGTAAAGCCACCAAGCCCGAGTTCCTCAGCTGTCGGTCGTGGGCATTTGGTACGAGCTGTGGGCTGTGGGGTATCGACTGCCGCCCGTTTGAGACGGACTGGGTTGCGATTCGATGCCGCTCGCGATGCACACTAGGTAAGGACTTTTGTGACTGGAGTATTGGCACAAACAGACTTTCTCACGACGGACGCTTGGTCCCACTAAACAGACCAGTCGTCATCTCTGGCTGTGTACGGCACAGGGCTTTACCGTGCCGACTCTCGGATCTGCCGTGCAGCAATCCACTCGGGCGTGATCAGTGTGAACGGAGGATGCGCCATGATGCGCTACGCGGGTCCGTCGAATACGCGTGCCTGCCGATTACTCTAAATGCTGATGTATGTATACTGTAGGTGCTGCGAACGCCTTTTTCGGGTCGTCAGCGAACGGCGTCACGAGTCAGAGCTTCGAGAGTTGGTTCCCAAAGACGATGGAGTTTAAAGCGGCGCCGAGCCACTACTGCTCAGATCTCACATGGCCGATCTTATTCATCGGCGCCGCGCTGCTATTTGGCTACGCACTTCTCCCAAGAACGAACCCGGGCATGCTGTACGCGGTGCTGGTCGGGTGGGGATTCTTCTACGTTCGGCTTGTTGGCCAGCCGACAAGTGTCGACTACGCTGGAATGACTATCAAGGCGTTCGCCGATGTGTTTATCCTGCTCGCCGCCTCACACTGGCTGTACTACGTGGGGCCAGTGCACACGTTCAAGCACTGGAGAACGCTGTCGCTGAAGCAGCGCGTCGTGCTCTGGGGCTTGTGCTACGTGGTCCCGTACTACGTGCTCATCAACATGAACATGTTCGAGTACCTGCCGTGGCTCAACTTCGGCCTGGGTGGTCACCAGGAGGTGAACGCAAACGCTGGGACGTACATCGCGATCGCGATCCTCGTGCTGGCGATTCTCTACTGCGGGTTCTGGTTTCTGCGCGAGTTGTATCGCCAAGTGCTTTGGCGCAAATTTGTCGTGTGGTACACAACACTCGCGACCGTCGTCTTCCTCTCGTGGGCCGTGTTCAGCTCGACGACATTCCATCTTCATCACACCATGTTTGGAGCTTTGCTGCTACCATTCACAAGGTTCCCGACGCCGCTCGCCGCGGCCGCGCAGTCCGCTCTGCTAGGCTGCTTCGTCCAAGGCTATGCCGCTTGGGGGTGGAGTGCCTACCTGACCACAATGCGTGAGTCTTTTTTTTTGTCTGAATCTCGCACGGTTTCTACAGGTCTCTTGTATCTAACCCATGTGTGTTTGTCATGGTGTAGCGACGTACCGTACCATCAAGAAACCTGACGAGCCTCCGGTAGCCCAGAACATCACAGCGACTGAGGCAAACATCTCGTGGATCCCGATCGAGGGTATCGATGGATATTCACTTTGTCTCAACACGGTTGAAGTATACCGAGGCACCGAGACGCATGCTCTGGTCAGTGGGCTGCAGTCTAACTTAACGTATTTCATGACGGTCGCCGGTGTCGCCGAGTGGGGAACTGATGGCCAAGACGGTCCCAAGTCCAACTTCACGACGCTCCCATAGCCGTGCATGAAGTGGAGGAGACGAAGCAGAGCCACACAGTCTAATTTATACAATGCATGCATACATACATTACACGGGTCACTCGAACACGCGCACAAGCTCTTGGGCTGATTGGCCGTCGTCTCCCTCCACCACGAATCGCCGCATCCACTGGCCGTGTGTTTGTGTGTACTGGGCACTCCGGTAGCCCAGAGGGTACGTTGCGCGCAGGAACCCCGCGTCTTCAAACATGGCCTGAACAACTGGGTCACACTTGGTGTCCGAGTACGAAGCAAGCTCTCTGTGGGGTCACGTAAAAGAAGTTAACATCGATTTGCGCGTGAGTACCCCAACAAGGTCTGTTCACTCACTCAAAGTAGGCTTTCTGCCGCTCGGAGCCCAGTTGATGGAGCTTGCGCATCGGAAACGGAAGCGTGTCAAGCTCGTGCAGAAATGTCTCGTACATTTGCCTCTTTGCCGGCAACGCTCGTTCACCGCTGAAGACGCGTGCGGCCCATTTCGCCTGCACCTCGAAGCAGAGGAAAGGGAGGTTCTTGAATGGCAGCCCGATGAACACCAGGTCGGGCTCCTCGATTGAAAAAAGCTGGCGATACAGCGGGGCGATAACTGAGCCAGCTTTGGTAGCTTCCAGAAGCTCCTCCAGTCGATCCTGTGGGAACAAGTCGAGATTGTCTGGTGGTGCGAGCTGAGGATACAACGTCCCAGGCGGAACCAACGCGGTGGCTGTGTACAGATACCCAGTGCAGTACATGAGCACATCGGGAGCCTCCTCCACACTGCCGTCCATGAAGAGAACGCTTCCATCATGTCGAATGCAGTCGATCACTGGCTTTAGAACTCGCTGGTCATTTGGTTGAGCGGGTCGCTCCCCGGACTCTTTGAATGCGACCGTGACCCGACGGGCTCCCGCCCGCACCAGCTCCAACGAGATGTCCTGACCGGAAGGTCCACAGCCGACCAGCAGCACGCTCTGATTTTATGCATATGGAGTGTTGACATGGAGTGTTGACAGGTGTGAGCACCATGAGCGTCAGCCAGCATGTGAACACTGTCCTACCTTGTTCTTGAACGGGCCAGGCACTCGGTAGTCGTGCGAATGTAGTGTCTCTCCGTGAAAGTTCTCGGCCCCATTGATAGGAGCGTAGAACGGCACGGCGAAATGGCCGTTACAGATCACAATCTTGTCGAACTGCTCGCTGTAGGACCCCACTTCGGAGGACTCGACATCGACCTTCCAGGCGTGGTCGGTACCAGACACGTTCTTCGAGATCGCAACCACTTTTGTGTTGTACCGCACAGCTTCAACCACACTATAGTGCTTGGCGTAGTCTTGGATGTACTTGAGGACATCCGTGTGTTGAACAAAGCTCCGGGGTCCTGGGGGAAATGGGAACCCGCTCAACTGCATCACACTCGTTGGCAGGTTTGTCCGCAGAGACTGCACTCCCACACATGTCAGTAGCTGAGCAGTAGCTGAGCAATCGGACCCGTCCACTAGCATTGCCTGCGCACCTGATACATGGATGAGTCTATGTGGGTGGCGTCTTCGTACTTCCACACGCCGCCGATCTGCGCAGATTTTTCGAAGATGACCACCGAATGACCAACATCCCGGAGGCATTTGGCCGTGACTGCATGCGTAACGCGTCAGCAAGAAAACAATTGCCGCAAAGTCATCGCAACGGAGGATCGGAACGTACTGGCACCAGCCGCTCCGCCGCCGATAATGCCCACGCGCTTCATGGCTTGTTGCATCGGGATCATTGTCTCGTGCTTTCGTCACAGAACTTCTGATAGAAGTCCAATTTCACAATGTCTGAAAGCGCCAGTTGATTGGCTGAAAATAAAGAAACCAGGTCATGATTGGATAAAACTGAGCACGAAGCTAGTTACTGTTGTTGCTGATGGCGGGCGGCCTTGGTGGAGCTCTCCATGTCTTCGACGAGGCGAGAGCCGTGCTTCTTGGTGAGGCGCTCGGTGAGCATCTCTCGGAACTCGTTCATAATCGCGTTTTCTCGCTGCTGTTTTTCTTCAAAGTTGATCAATGCGAGCGCGCGCTTCTCCTCTGCTGTGTACACTTGGTTCTCCTTGCGGATACGCACCGCGTTCATGCGCTGGTGGCGACTGCCACTCATCACGTACCCGAGCTCTTCCAGATTCTCGATCTCTGGGCCATTCCAGCCAACCTCACCGCGACGCGGAATGCGCATGTTCTTTTGAACGTACTGAGCGATGGCTGCGCCCTCGCCCGGCAGCAGGGCCTTGCCGTAGTTGAGACTGGCATTGGTTGCATCATCCACTTGAACAAGAGGTTTGGGTCCGATCTCTTCGTCATCACTGTCCCTCGCATCATCTCCTCCTTGCACCGCCTCTTTGAATTTTTCAACCTCTCTCTGGTCATGATCATCAAGTGGTTCATCCGCAGCGTGTTGATCGCCACGGGAGGACGCCATTGAAGACGCCCTGCTTGAGTCACTCGAGTCGCTATCCTCAGATGAGTCAGAGTACTTTCGACGGGACTTGCGACTGCTCTTCTTGCTTCTCTTCTTGTGACTGGAGCGGGACTTGGAGCTCTTACGCCGAGACGAGCGGCTGGATTTGCGCGATGATTTCTTCTCACTGGCTGACTTGGACTTGCGCTTGCTACTACGACGACGCTCGTCGTCCGAGTCGGATTCATTGCCACTGTCACTGTCACTGCTTGAGGAAGACGCTTCATCTCTGTACTTTTGACGACTCTTTGAAGGCTCTGGAGATGGGGTGCGCGCTCGTTCAGACGTCGGTTCTTTCGGTTCTTTCGGTTCTTTTTTCACTGGTGGGGGTGGACTGGGAATGCTTGCCCAAATGCTGAAAGCGATCGATTCCCGATCGCGTTTGCGTTCCTCAAAGAACTCATCCCCGCCAGATCCTGTCTTTCGATTTCTGCTAAAGGCGTTTCCATCTCCATTGTATGGAGGACGCCCTCGGTGCGCGGGTTCGCGACTCGGGTCTGGCCGGCCTCGTGAGCGAGAACGAGACACGCGCTGGCGTCGAGAGCGAGAGAGGGATCTCGAAGGATCACGTGCCCGCGTGCGGCGGACAGGTGAGCGCCCACGGCGCTGGCCGTCGCGACGAACTGGGGAGCGCGATGCACTTCTAGATCTGGAGGAGGCAGAGCGACTCGGAGAACGGTGAAAAGGGAAAGGAGAGTGGTTGCGGCGACGACGACCAAGCGAGTCTACGCTTCTGCTCCTGCGCGCGCGTCGGGGGGAGGTGGTCTCTCGGCGGCCCCGCTCGCGGCTACGACTCCTACTCCGCACCATTCTGCGATCAACCTGCGAGCGGTGTTCGCAACCAACATCACAGGAGAAGAAGTACTGTCAAACCTATTTAAATGCATACAAGATTGCTTATATCATTGGGTTGTCTCAGACTCGAAACAATCGCGGGATCATGCCAACGCCGCACGGAGCGCATCAATTCGTGCAAGCTGATTCGTGGTGATCTTCGAGATCAGCACCTTGCGTGTGTCCTTCACGACGTCGTCGCCTCGGATGTCGTCAAGAAACTCGAGGACGGCTTCAAACTCGTTCTCAATTCCGCCAATCGCAGTGAGAAGCTTTGGTTTGGTAATGATCGACTTGGACGACTTAGACGGGGTCTTTGGCGCAGAAGTTGCTTGCATCGAGGCTGACGACTCATCGTCACTCTCGAGACGCTCGAGCTCCGCATCAACATCATAGTTGTCCCATTTGGTCTTGAGCTTGTTGCCCTCTGAGTCGAAATGGTAGTCTGCATGCCGATGAGAACCCGAACGCAATCGCAGTATCGGACAAGTGAATCAATTGACGCGTTCCGTGAGGTTTGAGAGAGTACCTTACATGAGTTGAGGGTCGAATTCGAGGTCGATTCTTGCGTAGGTTCGCTAGCCGGACTGTCGCGACCGTCATTCGCGAGGAGATCCTCGACTTGGTTCTCAATGTGCATCAGCCGCACAGAGATTTCGCCGACGATCAGGTCCACTTTGCGAAGAAGCTTCAGTGCTTGTTGACGATCTTGTTGCTTTCTGCATTGATCATGCGCATACAATGAGTCAATCGTGCTCCACAACTGCGGCAACGTCGAGAAGTGAACATACACAACGCCGCGATACTTCAGGTAGATAAGTGGGACCGCGGCGGCGAGGGCCAGCGCGGTCACTGCTGCGGTGCTCGCCCATGACCCGTTTGATGCCATTGCCACTGTGCGATGGTGACGGCAAGTTGCAAGAAGTGCGACGTGTGAATGTGATTGGCAGTCCCTCGTTTAAAAATCCAAATCAGGGACATTACTGTTGTTCGGTGGGAATCGTTCTTCGATAGAAATCGACGTTTCTAAGTATGGGCAAGAAGACCAACTGGACCGTGAGCGAAGACCAAGCACTGTGCCGATCGTGGCTCTGCGCGGGTGATTCCTCGTTCGTGCATACAAACGACCAGAAGGCCGGTACGTTTTGGGGTGTGGTGCATCAGCTATTCCATGCAGAGCTAGAGACGTCGGTCGATCGCCCCGTGACGGGGCTGAAGATTCGGTGGACTCGCATCAATCGCGATGTTCAGAAGTTCGCGCTCGTGTACTCGCGGGTGCTGGCAGCTCGCACTGCAGGCGACACTGCCAATCTCGACGTTGACCGTGAGCGCCAGTGCGTCAACGAGGCGAGCGAAGTCTTTTTGAAGGAACAAGGCGCCAAGTTTGGGTTCGAGAGCTGCTGGCGACTGCTGCGCTATTCCCCGCGGTGGCTGCAGTTGTTGGCGAGCGCGGGTGGATCGAGCTTGACGTTGGAAAGCCAAACACCGATCGTGCTCATGGATCAGTCCACGGCCATCAATGCTGCGCCAGAGTCGGGTGCGATTGGAACGAAGCGCCGTTTTGCGTCGCTCATTGAATCACACGCTCGATCTCCCTTGGAAGCTTCCGGTGGTGCAGCCCCGATCGTCGAGGAGCTCAAGCGTCAGAATATGCTTCTCGAAGAGCAGAATGCGATCGCCCTCTTCCGAATGAAGCTTGAGCTGGTTGAAGACGATGTCGCTCGTCAGTACTTCCGTGATTTGAAGCAGAGCTACATCAAGCGTATCCGTCGAGGTGAAGTGATCCGCAAGGTCTGTGACGAGGACGAGGATGAAGAGCAGGCCGCTACTGCCGCCCGAGATGGTAAGCAGACAACAAACGTGTAAGTTAGGTTCTGTAGTTAACCTCGGGTAGCGAGCATGTGAACTGAGAATGCAAGTCTACCACTACAGTGTATTATAGTATCAGATCTGAGGTTGCTTTATCAGTGTATGTTGTCAAATCTGAAGAACGATGAACGATGAGTGGATCCTGTGGCGATGCGATCAACTGATTCAGGCCGCCGGCGATGGATGCGACGCCGCCATCGCACGGTGCAACGAGCTTCTTGGGGATGGTCTGACAGCCGGCGCTATTCTGCGTGTGCTGTGGCGATCGTGGTCATCGGAGTGTCGCTCGCCGGAGCCCACGATGGCCCTCATCACGGTCGTCTGCCTTGCACACCTTGAGCAAGAATTGGCGCAGGCACTGCTCTTGAAACATGCCAGTGACGGCACACGCGATGTTCAATTACTGCGCGAAGAAATCTCGCGGCTAGTGGAAGTGCAGGGCGTCCACTTGGACACGAGCGGTTTGCTCCGCGCATTGATGGAAGTCCATCGCACATTCGAGACCACGCCTTCAGGGACCCACCAGGTTTCCGAGGCTTCACATCAGGACAAAGAAGCAGGAGCTTGTTATAGCATCAAATACCCGGGTGAAGTGCCGTTCACGTGGGCAGATTTCGCCGCATTGCCCGTGGCTTTCGACCACATACAGCTTCAATCAACGGCGGCAGGTCGCTCACTGAGTGAGCTAATCCAGGAGATCATCAGCGTCGAAGACTGTGTCTTTCAAGTCGAAGAACACGCCCGTACTAATGGCAGACCAGTAGATCCCATCCACAAGTGTGACGAAGCGTGGCTGTTGGAGGAAGAAGGCGTGGATGCCTCAAACATCGCTTCCACCATGCAACCTGATCACAAGATATCGACGGAGAAATCACCGCAGCAAGCATGGGAGGATGCTGTCAAGCAACTGAAGACCAACCATGTCCCAAGGTCACTGACTGTGATCGTGGCGGTAATGATCGGTATGCAGCTGAGCCACGGTCCAGAGCTCTGTATCCGGGAGCAAGACAAGCTTGACTGTGAGCGCGACGTTCGCAAGGCCATCAACTCGTTGACGTTAGGCGGCAAGGATAACGCGGCCGTATCCTCCAAGGTTCCTATGCTGCGGGCTGCTGCGATGTGTCCGGCCACTGTGATCGACGCTCTGATGGAGAATGCAAGTGAATCGACGAAGCACCATCCGTTCTTTTTGGATCTGTTGCTCGACACACCAGTGCTTCTGCGCTGGCCAGCAGAATACAATACTGACCGAGAGACGTATCCAATGGTGCTGTCCAGAATTCGTGAAGCACTCGCCACTGAAATCAGTGATTCGTCGTCGAGAATTCCAATCCAGATGAAGCCAATCGTGGACTTTGTCCTGGGACTGTCGGCATTCATGCGCAATGAGTCGTCGCCACAGCACCAGTCTATCATCTCTGGAGAGGATTTGCTGCGAGATGTGTTTCTAGAACTTCTGACGAGCGAGATGGTCGCAGATGGAGACATGCACCGGTTGCTTGCTGTGATGCGTGCATGGTTCAATCGTGTTCGTATGGCCAAGCTCCACCTTCCAGCATCGTTGGTGAAAGAAGCCCTTGAACGAGTCGTTGTGCGCGCGGTACCCACCCAGACGACGGGACCAAGGAGCAATCACGCCTGTGCATTGCGAGATGAAGCGTTGTTGCTTGTGCGGGACGTCCTCTTCGGCCATACGCATTATCTACGTCTCATGTCAGACAAGATCAAGAGAATGGGAGTGGAGAGTGTCCCCGCACTGTGTTCGCTTCTCGACTGTTATCAAGAGTACATCGAGCCCACTCCAATTGGTGATCACTTCGATCCTACCAGTGACAGCGGAGAACTCAGCGCAGAATCTGAAACCCGGACGGAACGATCGCTGTGGTGCATGGTGTGGTGTTCGGAATCAGCGTCGATGGCCCGCATTGTGACCAAGCACCACCATCGGATTCAAGATGTAGGGAACACGTTGCCGCCTGCGAGGTGGTCTACGATGGTTCAGATTCAAGTGGCGAAGATGATGGCGTCGTCAGGATCTGCCCTCCACTCGATGATCACAATGGCCACAGCACCGCTGCTGTCTTCGGAAGTGGCTCCTATGTGGGGGCAACCCATCAGTATCCATACTGTGAGCCATGCTGTGAGGTGTTGGGGCTTGCTCGCTTTCGGATCGACAAGCGAGGCGGACACGACGGCGCGCCGGGTGCTTGAGTACACCATGGACTTTGTCGAGAAGGGTATCGAGTCCTCTCTTGCAGACCCGTTCGATTTGCGCCGCTGCTTGCAGGTGCTTGGTATGATGTATGCATGGCATTTTCACTTGCCTCTAGACCCTCTACACCGGCAACGGATCGAGCTGGCTGCAGTGCGCGTCGTTCATGCCCTTCGCAATCTCCCGATTCGCGAGGCAGGTGCAGACGAGGCTATCACCCAGTTCCGCTCGTCGATCGTACGAGTACTCTGCTCCAGTCGGCTACTAGAATGTGATGCGATCCAACGTATCTTTGTAAACAAGTAGATGCAACGAAAATGATTCCAAGTGTATTTGTTGACACGGGATTACTTCGATGAAGACTCACGCGCATAGCTCATCCACAATGTGGTTGGACAGAATGTGATGTGGATCCACGTGATCTCTTGCTCGCTTGAACGCTTCGATCGGATATCGGCGTCGCAGGCGGCGTCTCATGGTTTCACGCTCCGCTGGATCGCGTGGCCATTCGAGCTTGGCCCAGTGTTCCATTCCACCAAAGGGCTCCATCACATCACGGTACAGTGTGTGGTAGTCGAAAAAGCAGTCCCAGATCGCTCCGCGCGTCTTAAGGTCGGGCGTCGGTAGGTACATGATGATGCCGACCCAGCAGAAGAGTTGGTTCGGGTTGTACGATGTGGCCGGGCTCATGGCTGACGTGCTTCGAGCCGTCCACCGTTGTTCAATAGGAGCAGGAGCCGGGATATCAGATGCTTCAATGGACTGAAGCAGCTTGAGCACGAAATCCAGATCCAACGTATCCGCAGTGGGGAATGCGACCTCTTGCACAAGCTGCTGGCCTCCACAGTCGAATCCAATGATGTCGTCGGAGAGCCCCACTCGGTATCCTTGGTTGAGCTCCCAAAACGCCTTCTCCACTTGGTTCACACGTTTGACGTGCTGCTTGTCCAATGGCTTCAACTCGAGCAACTTATCGCGCAGCTTCGTGAAGTTCCACTCAAGATAGCTTGGATCAGGTCTCCCTTGGGCGAGCTCGAGGTACAGGTCCCGAGGCGCCTTGAGCTGCTCGTCCCTCGCGTGCATTGGCGGCGGGTACTTTGCACCACCTTGTTTCGCGTCTTCATCACTGATTCGCTGGCACTGCACCACCACGACAGCATCAGTGTTGGGGATCCACATATAGCGCAGGTGCTGGTACTCCTGGAGCCACGTAGTGTGGTGTTTGCGGATCTCGGCAACCGTGGTCACCGTCGTTCTCTCGGCAAGGTAGTGCGCTGGAACACACTGGATTTTAAGTTTAGTGACGACGCCTAGAGCCCCGAGTCCACACTTGGCGAGCGCAAACAACTCTGGGTTCTGTGTGGCACTGAGAACCATTCGTCCGTGAGCAGGCGTCACGATCTCCATCGCAATCACCTGGTCATCGATGGGCGGAATCGCCGCGCCTGATCCATGGCAGCCCGCCTGTGTGATTCCGCCTACTTGCTGATCACGGATAGAGGCCACATTCTGCATCGTCATGCCGTACGTGCGCAGCTTGTCGAGCAGGTCCCCGACGACGATCCCAGCCTCCACTGTGACTTGAAGCTTTTCCTCGTCGACGTGAATGATCTTGTCGAAGAGCGCCATGGACATTAGAGCCTCGTGTGGCGCATCCTTCGCTGGATCAAGCGGCTGCGTCTTGCCGGAGAATCCGAGACCATTCGGAGACACACCCGCACCCATGCATCGCAGTTTCTGCTTCTTGCCTTGGAAGGTTTGAAGCAGCTTCTCCAACTCCTCGACGGACTCTGGGACGAAGAACTCATGCGGGTGGCACTCATGGGATGCTGACCAGTTGACGAAAACGTGCTCGTCCTCGTGGTCAATCTCCTCTGCTCTCGCCGAGGTCACCGCAGCGGCTCCGAGAGTGACACCGCCAAACAAAGCAGTCAATAGAGCAGGCCGGTGAGCTTTGCTCGTACGTCGCGATGGCTCGTACAGCGCAGCAGACCGAAACCATCGAGAGGATGGCGCACGGAGCACTTCAGTGCGCAGCGCGGAGAGGATTCGCGTGGAGCGACGTGGTTGGCGCGTGAGCATGATCACCGTTGCGTTTGATCTTGTTCAAACGGCTTCGTTGACAGTTCGCGACACTGAAACGAGGTGTCACTATGATGAGCATCCTGGAGACCAGCGAGATCGAGGAACGCATCCCAATCAATTTGACGACGACGTCCATCGATGAAATGGATGACAGCTTCCTGTGTGACTTCCATCATCCACCAACGAGAATACTACGTACTACAGTACTAGGAATGATGAAGGAATGAGCAAAGTAGCAGGGAGAAAGCTTAGGTGTTGATTCAACAGAGAGGACCCCATCCTTTTTGGTTTCACAACTAAATGGATCGATTGCAACGCCGCGTGATCCTATCGCACCGCCACTTTACTGAGGAGGGTTGACGGTCTGGATAAAGCGGATCGCCGAGTGCCACGCCTTCTTCACAGCTTCCTTCGTGGCCTCGTTCGAGAGGTCGCCGCGGTGCACCCAGCCGTGGTTCTGGTCAGGGAAGTCGATCACGTTGCTTAGGCTGCCAACATCCGCGCGGGCCTTGAGGATTTTTTCGACGCTGCCATTCTCGCGGACAAACGCTGGATCGTCGCCGGCAGAAAGGAGCAGCTGCGGAACCTTGACAGCCTCAGCCAGCTTATCAACGGCGCCATCGCCCTTGAGCATGTTCTCGATCATCCACGACGGGTGGAACGACACGTGGCCAAGAACCACTGGGTTCGCAGTCGTGGTCTGCGTGGCACCGATCCAGGAGCCCCAGCAGTAGCCATAGCTGGCGAAACGCTCAACCTTGGCCTCCGTCTGCAAGTAGGTGATCGCATCGTTGATGCGCGCCGAGAGCACGGCGAACGAGTTCTTGTTCAACCACTCCGTAAACGACGACTGGAACGTCGCAGGATCGAGGTACTCACCGGCCGCGAGATCCACAACGACCACGGCGTAGCCGAGCTTGCCGAGAGCGTCCGCATCTGCCTTGGTACGACCGCTGTCCAAACCGAAGATGTCCGGGTAGGCAAGGATGCCAGCCTTCGCATTCGCTGGACCAGCGACGTATAGAGTGGTCTGGCCAAACTTCTTGATGGCGCCAACGTTAGCGGCGGCGCCGAGGGCGGGTTCCGCGGTGACTGGGCAGCAGCTCATGGGGTCTGTCGACTTGGTCGAGGGGGATTTC